>BQKN01061757.1:144375-220605 GCA_022839385.1 Asparagus kiusianus
GGGGGTGGGGGGGAGAAGGAGAGGATAGGGATGAGGTTTCATTTTTGGATTGTGATCTCCATGGAACCTCCTCCCCATTCCCTCCTACTCCCCCCCCCCCCCCCATCCACCCCCCCCCCCCCCCCCCCCCCCCGACCCCCACCACCACCAAACTCGGTCAATCCCTCGCCCTCTCCTCCTACTGAACCCTCATCTCCGGCCACCTCCACGTCGTCACTGTCACTTGGTGCAAGACCCTCCTCGCCCTCAGCCTCCACATCTCCATCTCTACCACCTCCTCGTCCTCCTCCTCCTCCTGCGGGATCGACATGCACCACGACGCCAAGCACTTCCTCGTCGACGACACCCACCCGGTCTACGTTCTACTGGGACCTCAAGAACGGCAAGTTCTCCGGCGACCCCGAGCCCCTATCCGACTACTACATTGCCCTCGTCTCCGACCACCAAGTCGTCCTCCCCCTTGGAGACCTAGAAGCTCGACACCTATTTGATAATTGCCTGCGTACCCTTTGATACTTGTTTGCATTTATTTGCTTTCGTTATTTATGATAGTTTTGGGTGATTTGTGATCTGACCACCTGGGTCTGCTGTACTATGATGTTCTTGTCATGTGGGTTTGCGTCAAAATTTGATCTTAGGAGTGTTTGCTTCATGCTTCTTGGATTCATGACGATTTGTGGCTTGCTCGTGTGTCTTGATTCGTTATTTGTGTCCTCATGCAGATAAAATGAGTTTCTTTAGTTTCATTGTCTGAAAACTAATGGAAATCGAGCTTCATGCATTGGATGTCGTTTGTAGTTGATTTGGTTCTTAGATTGTGAAGCTCATTCTCTAGTTTATGTTCAAGTTATCCAAATTATATGATTTAAAATAATGATTTGTTCTTGGTGATTATACTCCGATATCGCGTTGGTGTTTTGTAACGTCGATGACGAAGACGCCTCCCGATCCCCGTCACCATCTCCTCGACCCGGTTCTCGTCTCCAAGAAAGAGCACATGTTATAGTTAACATGTTAATTGTTGTAGTTAACATGTTAACTGTTGTAGTTAACATGTTAACTATTATATATAATCTGATAACTATCACAGTTTACATGTTAACTATAATATGAACGCATGTTAAATGTAAAAGCTAACATGTTGACTATAATTTGTAACATGCTATCCATAAGCTGTAACATGCTATTCATAAGCCAACATGTTATAATTAATATAATCCGTTAACATGTTAATATAGTTATTAATTTACCAATTAAGATTAACATAGTTGTTATTTAACATGTTAAAGGATTATGTTAACATGTTAATATAGTTCTTATCTAACGTGTTAACTATAAATATGTTAACATGTTAACTATAACACGTTAATATTTATCAATTTATGTATTATAGTTATCAATTTACGTATTATTGTTCTCATTTAACGTCTTAACGGATTATGTTAACATGCTACGTATTATAGTTAACATATTAAATGAGAACTATATTAACGTGTATATCACCTGAAATAACAGTTAACGGATAATGTATCACAAATAACAGTTAACAAATAATTCATTATAGTTAATAGTTTATAAATAACAGTTAACAGATAATGATTAATAGTTAATAGGATAACAGTGCTAGTTAATAGATTACAAATAATAGTTAACATATAATAGATTATAGTTAATAATTTACTGAATATAGTTATCAATTTACCATCCAAAATTAACATGTTATCAGAGTAACTTAGTAAGCGAACTACGAAAGTTAACATGTTATCAGTGTAACTTAACAAGCGAACTGCGAAAGTTAACATATTACTTTAAAGAATCACAGTTAACATAGTAAAATGACAACAAATTTGTACAACATTTATATATATCACATCTGAGTTTATTACTTCTTTCTTGATTTTGATATACATCCAGGGTTCTAAAGCTATGAATAGAATCAATAGCTCTAATATCAGAAAAATAAAGATTGGATCTTTAACTCTATTAGAAATAAATAACACAAGAAAGACTCCACAATAATAGCCACAACAGCAGACCGTAAGAAGTTCAAATATCTCACAAAAACTATATCAAATTACTGGAGAACAAACACACAATGAACAAGAAAATAACTTATAATCAATGCACGATATGCCCTGAACATTAAGTTGAAAGCATTAAACAAGTGATGAAGAACCTAATTAAACTTAATCCCATAAAGATAACTCCATCAAAATCCAAACTTGGATGCAAAAACCAAAGGCCCAAACAAAAACCAAGCACACACAACCTAAAATATCAGATCTTTCCATTTACAACACTATAATACGTAGCATGTTAACATAACCCGTCAAGATCTAAGGGCCTTTTTATCAAACATTAAAAATAAAAAAATATCCAAGGAACCTGTAAAAACTTATGTCATATCAACATATAGGCAAAAAAGAAAATCAGAATAGAAATTGTACTTCATATGACTCATAGATAATAAGAATGAATTACAAAACACAGGAAGTTATAGCTACAGCCATAGATAACAAAGCCAAAACTCAGGAACAACTTCAACTAAGACCTTGAATTATGTTTCATAACAATATAACTCATATCCAGCTCAAATAATAAACATATGCACTTGCAATCCTAGGCCACAAATCAGCACACTCCTTTCTGATGGGTCATGTGATAGCAGATCCTGCATAACCAAAAATAAGTGCTTGATTTTGAAAAGAATATTCATCAAAAAGAAAAGATATCCATGTATTTAGATGATAAATCAAAAGATACAAGGGAAAAGGTAGATATAAATAAACATTACCTTTCATTTCACCCTTTAGATTTACTATAACACCAACATCATCTTCACAATAAGCAATATAAATATTAATTTTGCACATTAAAACACATCTTACACAATAGAGAAGAATGATTGGTCTTTACACTTGGAGAAATGTAATACAAGAAAATAAGGCATGATTACACAAGCGTACACTTTAGTATCAAATTAGCCATAACGATCAAAGGAAAGTTATTTACTAGAAGACATGTAGCATAATGCAATGATAAAAAACATCACGCTATTTAAAACTAGCTTTCTCAACTCTATGCTTCTTACTGAAACATGACCAAATGTAGCTGGTCACTCTACTATAAGGAAGCAACAAAATCATTTGTGAAACAAACAACAGATTTGGTGGTAATATACCAATCTCATCTTTTGGTACACTATGATTCTCAATTATATTTAAGAAGGACTAGGTAAATGTTAATAGTCAGTCAACTATAGTTTACATATATTAGGTAAAACATAATAATTAATCTACAAAGCTTAAAATTTAAAAGAAAAAATATAACAATTACTCGATTATACTTATATAGAACAACTAAACATTAGCAGTTAATCGACTATAGTTCACATGTAATAGGTAAAACTTAACAGCTAATTAACAAAACTTAGCATTTAAAAGAAAAAAGTTAACACTTACTCCACTATTCTTAACATGGAACAGATAAACGTTAACAGTTAATTTCCTATAGCTCACATTACTTACACTGCAAAACATGATACACCACTATAAAAATTGAAGTAACATAAATTTACTTTACTCTTAAATGAATACTTTCGTTCAAATCATAAAGCAAGAGCATAAAATCAAACCTACATCCTCACAGTTCCTCATTATAGATATATTATGTAAGTTATAATACACCCTTTCACAGGAAGCGCACTCTTTACACTACACTCCCTTGACAGAGCCTAAGCGTTCCTCTTTGTGATGTCTAAATTTTCATTTCTAAACTAAAACCAAGTTTAGAAAACAAACCTTAATTGCTCGACCGCTCATCAACCCCGCTATCCGTCATCACATTCTCCACAATCAAGCTCTCCTCAACCTCAACCTTCTTCTCCTCCACCTTCTGAGACCCGTCATCCTCGCAAGCAACACAAACAACATCCCATCAAGAACATTATTCAAGCGTCCTACTCCCTGTTATATCTACATCCTCTGCCTCTATCACTGTCGGTGGCAGGGAGCAGGGGGTGCCAAATATCTGCTCGGTGATGGCCAGGATAGAGTGGCTTGGGTCGGAATCGACTAAGATGGCATCATCAGAGATGAATACTTTAGGGGAGGAAGGGTCGATGGCAGAGATGTGGTTGAACTCACGATGGAGAGGTGGTCGGAGACGAGGGCAACGTAGTAGTCGGATAGGGGCTCGGGGGTCATCAGAGAACTTGAAGTTCTTGAGGTCCCAGTAGACGTGGACTGGGTGGGCATCGTCAATGAGGGAGTGGCCAGAGATGAGGGTTCAGTAGGAGGAGAGGGCGAGGGATTGACCAAGTTTGGTGGTGGTGGGGGTCGGTATTGGAGTGGTCAGAGGTAGTGGAGGGTGGGGGGGGGGGGGGGGAGAAGCAGGAGGGAATGGAGAGGAGGTTTCATTTTTGGGTTGTGATCTCCATGGAACCTCCTCCCCATCCCCTATGACTTCCTCCCCCCCTCCACTACCTCCGACCACCCCACCACCGACCCCATCACCACCAAACTCGGCCAATCCCAGCGATTCCAGCGACCCCACCCTAACCCTAGATTTCTCCAGATCTTGCGATTCAAGCGGAAGAAGAAGAGGCGGCGCGATAGTGGCGGCGGGGGCTACGACTGAGGATGGAGTCGTAGAGGTCGAGGGGAGGCAGAGGTGGTGGCGGTGTTGGAGGTTCCCAGCGAGGTAGGAGAGAGGGTGGAAGAGGAGATGAGTTTGTTGGAAGAGAAGGAGAGATCTGGAGAAGGAGAGGGGTAATTTGGGGTTCTATTCTCTTGGCAATTGTAATTAGGGCTGAATCACATAGAGTTTTTAATTTTGGGGCTAATACACATTACAAATAATACAGGGGGCTGAGACACATCAACAATTTATTTTTGGGGTCTTACAGCAATTGTTCCATACCTTTTTTTTCTGAGAAAAGGATATGCATAAGAAATCTGACATTGATCATTTGCCATTTTCTTTTTCCCCCTCTTGTTAGCAGACTATGTAATGTCTACGCACTACATTACCGGAGCTAGGAAAAGCTTGTCAGCACGTTATCAAGCTTGAAGCATCTATAATTTGAAGTACAATCTCATAAATAGCAGCGTGTTGTAACATGTCATGTCAATTGACAAAAGCTTCTTCATAGCTTCATGTTCAATCATCATTGTTTGTTATTTTTTAAACATTTATATAACAATATTTGTCATTACTGAATAAATAAGCAATATTCAATCAATTATTTTGATCAAAGTTCTCAATTGCATGAGTCAATAGTTTTGTCGTATGGAACACATAAAAACGCTTAAAACACTCTAAACTCTAGTTTTCTTATATTCTATGCAAGTACGGAATAGTATTATAGATTGAGTGAAATTTGTTGGAGGTCTTGCAGAATTCATCTTTTGTGATGGTACATTCCAACATGTTGAGAGGTTTTGGTTGCAAGCAAATGTTCAAGAAACCGGTATTTGTGCTTTGGTTTATCTGTATGGCGTGACAAGAAAGGAATAGGAGAGCGATTCTATAAAAATCCAGATGTAGTGAAGCTCTCCTTAATGAAGGATACTATGTCTTCTTAATTAGTGTATTTGAAGATTTCATAGAATGAACTGGTACTATGTATTCTTTGCTTTGTTTTTCTGAGCATTGCACTGTTTTACTCAGTTCTTTTTTCTAAGGAAGTGTTAGCCTGAATTGTTAGAATGAAATTCATATAATATCTTTTATTTGACTAATAATAAACTCTTATTTAGCATTAATAATTGTTTGAAATGATCTAGTACAAGTGAAAACATGTGTACAAAGTCTATGAGGCGAAATGATGCGAAAATTAACATGAAAGCTGATTTTCGCCTTGGATCTATCAATGGTCAATAGGACTCATCTATGGTTAAGGCTCATCGATAGTTTACAGGAACAAATTGTAAATTTTTAGAAACATAATTTAACTCATTGATGATTTACAGGAACTCATCGATAGTGCTTAGGGATCCATTGATAGTTGCGAGCAACCATCGATGGTGACAGCGATAGATAGAAGATTTGATGATTTAATTATAGCCGTTCATGATCCTTTTCATCTCCAACTTCCACTATAAGTAAGATACCTATTTCATGATTAATTAGAGGCTATATAAAGAGATAGATTAAAAGAGAGCTTAAAGAAAGAAATTCTAGGGTTTGTTTGAAGAAGACTGAAGTGGAGTTTTGAACCCCCGAAGCCTCAAACAAACTCTTTCTTATCACACTCGTCATCTTTGGATCATCTCAATGAGGAGAGCTACCCTTGATTTCATTATCTATATCATTCTTCATTGATCTTTACTTTGATCCATTGAAGGATGATTTGTTATTTGGAAAGGATTATAAGATCTTTCTTATTTTCTGTGCTTTAACTGTGTTTGTTGGTTTATTTCAAACTTATTTTTATGGTGTACAAAAGTTGGTGTTAATTGATGGTTGGTACTAGTTAGGATTAGGTGTTACTTATTTTGGAGAGTTAGGTTAAACGATTGGTTTTTAGAAAGTTGTAGGGTATGGTCTTTGTTAGCATACTGAATTGGATTGTGATTCAGGAGAACTCGTGGCATGGTTGTTGTCAGCACATTGAATTAGATTGTGATTCAGGAGAACTGTTGGTATATTGAGAAATCTCCTTCATGAGAAGAAAGATTGAATGTAGGATTGTTATCCGAACCAATATAAATCTTACATGTCCTTGGTCGGTTATTTTTCACTTTTATTTTATCTATTTTGCTGCTTATTCTGTGTTTTTAGCAAAAAAGGGTAACAACCCTATTCAACCCCCTCTAGTCTTGCATCTCAGATCTAACAAGTGATATCAAAGCCTTGTTACTCATTTTTAGGATTCCTAACCTAGGGTACATATGTCTAGTTTGATCGTCGTAGCGGCTTACTTGAGGACACGCTGTGACCTGAACAAACTATACCTGTTATAGCACGTATGAGAGTTGTTTTTGTCCATCGATTGTGATGTTTGGAATAGGATAGATAATGGCTATAGTGAACCAACTACACTTGTTGAAGAAGTTACCGTTGTTACTCTTAGAGACAAGTGGATCCCTTTCGACAAAAAAACTTTACTCTTTAATTGTAAAAGTTATGAATACTCTTTATTATTCTTTAACTTCTAAAGAGTTTCATTGTGTTTCAAACTGTACTAATGCGCAAGAAATCTAAAAAACTCTAGAAGTTACACACGATGGAACTTCATAGGTGAAAAAGATGAAACTTACAGTGTTAGTGAGTAAGTATGAGAATTTTGAGGATAAAGGCCTCGAAGAGTATTGAGGATATGCTCACTTGATTAATGTACATCATGAGAAAATCAAAAGCTCTAGGAAAAGAGTATGATAACAAGGAGCTTGTGACAAAAAAATTTCATTCTCTTTCTAGGGATTAGGAACCAGAGGTAACGGCTATCCAAAAATTATAATTTTTTTGAAATAACTCTTGAGAATCTTGTAGGAAATTTTTTCATCTGTGAAGTGTGATTAAAGAGAGAGAAGATAATTCAAAAGATGACTCCAAGAAGAAATCGTTAGCTCTAAAGGGCTGTTCAAAGAGTCATATATTGTATCTATTGTATGCATCTTTATATAGGCACATAACGGGGGAAAGTTAGTAATTTGTATTTTATATGCTAGTGATATAATATGTATGAGATAAGGATCTAGGATCTATCTCATTATATTTTTCTACTAAATACGATAAAACTCATGGTATCATAGCTTCAACACTAGCCCATCACTTCCCCCTCTAGAATCCACCACCACCAACCGATCTCCGCTTGACCTCATCACGCAAGACTCAAGAACCTAGTGATCAATAACCCCTAGCCACTAAGATCTTAACCCAATCTCGATGAACATCCTCAATCATCGAGACCTTGACCAACAGATGTCAAGTTGCTCCAAGTCCTCGTCTTTCCTCCTAAAGTCCTTGCCTTTTCCCCAAGTCTTTATTATAGATCGAATTTACTAAAGATCGTCATTGTTCTAGACTCCCAACCATATCATGATCATATGATGGTGATGACATTTTTGGCTAGTCTCAGTCTTGAGTTTGATAGTATACGACCACAAATTTTAGGAGGATCAGATGTTCCCTCACTCATAAATACCTATAGAGCTGTTCTTTGTGCCTATCCCTCTGCAGTTGTAGAAGGTACATCTGATTCTATTCTAAAGATAGGAGAAGACAAGTATGCTTTTGTTTCCTATAATGGTAGTAGAGTAGAGGTGAAGGTGGCTTTCAAGGGTTGGTAGAAGGTGGCATACAAGGGCATGGTAGAAGAGGACGAGGACCTTCTGGAGGAAGAGGAAGAGGACGTGATCGTTTTTGTTTACATTGTGAGGTGTCTGGGTATAAAATATATTTTCACCCAGGCCAACAATCAGATTGGATCTGAAAAGTGAACGCCCATGGGTTAAACACTTCAAATGAGCATAAAACAGAGCCCACAACAACCTATAGTGTAGGTCTCCTAATCAAGTAAGCGAACATCGTTAAATAGCCCATCTCAACTCGACTCGACCAAATTAAGAGCGAGTCGACTCCCAAAGTGCACCTCAGGTCGAGTCAAAATGCATAATCAATCAGCCAAATAATGACTTGAATTTTGTGTCAAATTTAAACTTATAGACGAATTCCACCAACTGATAAACTACGCTCATAATAACCCAAGTGGACCAAGTCACCCACACTTTCGGTGAACCTCACCCAAATGCCTTTAGCAGCGAACTTCACCCAAACATCTTCAGTAATGAACTTTGCCCAAACATCTTTGGTGAGCTTTGCCTAAATGTCCTCAGCGAGCTTCACCAAGTTAGCAAACCTCGTCTAATAGCCGTTTGAAGGATATTTTCAAGGGATAACCACCCCTCACTGTCCTCTATTTTAATGACCATTTAATCCCTAATTAAAGGCAACTAACTCTCTCTTTTAGCCTATAAAAGGAGGAGAGATCATTTATTTTTGGGCATCATCGAAGGAGATCTACAGATCTAGACACACGCATAGAAAGATCTACTATCGCACTTGTGATTCTATTTAGAAGAGCTGCTAAGAAATGATTAATCTATCTTCCAAGTAACCAAACTCTCATCAACGGTAAAAGAATCATCATCTTGGCTAGTGTGTCAACAAAGTACAAGATCGACGCTCTATTAGCACACGGAAAAGAACCTCACAAAATACAAAATTTTCTTTTGTTTTATTACATTCTTTTTATTGTAAAACGAGTTAATTACAATTTTAAAAAGATCTAAAATAGGATGGCGACTTTACCAGGGACATCTTTCTCCTTTAACAAAAAATTGTGTCGCACACTGACGCTAAGACCCTCGGGTCTTTTGCTGAATCGCTGGTCATTGAATTCGACCAAGTGAAATTTAAAGAATTTATTTTCACAAATCAAACTTCATCCACAGTGACTGTTCGTAGTTATCATAGGATTCATTGCAGTGTGACTCTCGGGTCTAAATAGACCCCTACATGTGTAAATGCGACCTTCACCAAAAATAATTTGAGCTTATCTGGAAGCTAAATAAGCTTCGTCAAGAGCGAAGAAATCTCGACCCTCACCTCAAGTAAAGATCAAGATCTTATTTTATCTGTTGATCTTTGACATCAGTCCACAACTCCATTAGAACTTTGATTTAAAGCATCTCCAGATGCTCATTATGCTTCCTCACTAGAAGTTAAGAATGGGGGTAATCCCTCATCTAAATTCCTGTCGGGGAATAATCTCATCAATGATGATTCTGCTACACAAAAGCTTGGCCAACATTGCCATCAACGACGTTCACATTCCAAGGGTAAAACATCAAAGTTGGTATCCAAAAAGGCTTTCAACTTGAAGCTAACACTAATTTTAGAGAGTTTCTACCTCTGAAAAGAGCTTACCAATGTCAACATTGTACGACCCTCAGAGAAGTAATTACGACAGTTTAAAAGAGTTGCCAATGTACAACTACTCCAAAAAAGAAAGCACTTTTCAGTCGCCTTAGTCATGGTCTTGAACCTTTAAAGATCCGAACTAAATGATGATGACGTACCCGGAACAGTAAAACACAAGAATTCATTGTCAATATGACGAGTGTAATTTTTGTAGATGACGAAGAAAGTACAAATAGCTCGCCTGATCCAGTGTCTTCTCCTAGTATTAGATCTATATTGCTAGAAGCTGATAGTATGTATTGTCGCACTAGGCTAAGACAAAGAGCATCGATCCCTTTCGACTACTCTTATCTCCAGTCGCGGACTTTGTAGACCTCATCTGAAGTGCAATAACGCACGTCTAGCGCTACCAACTCTGCCGTAGCATCTAATGTAAACCCTAGTTTAAGTCTAGAACAACAATGGAATGCAAATGTGATAGATCGAGAATATCTTCTTGCTCAAATGGTTGTTCAGAAGAGAGATTTAGATGAAAGAATGGAGAAGAGGGTTGAACAACCTTTGTTAGTATCACAACTTCAACCAAGTTCTTTAAAAGAGAAAAAGCAGATTGGTGAATCTTCCCCAGAAGAAGATCAAGAGCACTAAGATGATGCAGATTTTGAACAAGCAAGATCAGAAACAATAATACCTTCAAAGCAAATAAGGAAGAAAAGGTTCTGGAGGATAGCAAAAAACAACTCAATGTTCTTTCCTAATGAACTGAGCTCAAAAAGGTTAAAATCATCTGACCTTACCCCATCGAGCGACATTGTTCTCTACCCGATGAAATTCAAGCCACTAACGTTGCATATGTTTGATGGTAAAGGGTCTCCAAGCTAATATATCTACTATTTTCACTAACAAACTTGGAATTTAGTAGGTAACGATGCCATAAAGGCATGTCTTTTCATCGGCACCCTTAAGGGGGTAGCCTTTGACTAGATCCAGAATTGGACTGAAAGCTCAGTTAGATCATGGGTGGATTTAGAATCAAAATTCATCTCACAATTCTGTGAGGAACAATCTAATATTACCATGGCCAAGCTCTTTTCTGAGAAGCAAGATTGTAATGAGATGATCAGAAAATACATCATGAGATACCACAATGTAACATTGCGATGTTGAGATATGTCGATGCTAATGTTACTTCGGATTTGTCGGCATAATTTTATGGTATGAATTGAAGCTCATATGAATGTCATCATTGCTCATGCATGGAAGGATCTGATAGAACAAGTGAAATTACCCTAGAGGGGGAGGGGGTGAATAGGGTAATAAAATACTAAATGTACAATAAATGAAATTCAATGCAACCCATGACACAAATTAAATGCTAAGGCAATAAATAAGGAGGAAAATTTGAGAATAGTTATCCAAGATGATACGACGATATGTTCACTGAGTTTTTTTCCTCCAACCTACATTCCTGACCACCCTCCCGATGGTAACTTTACTATCACACCCAGTTTGGAATCCGAAACTTCTTCACAACAATCTCCCCATGAGATCTTATAATCCTCACAACGATCTCCTCGAGATCAATCTCACCACACAATCACAAGATGAAATAAAAGAAAATCTCTCAAAACAATCCTATAACAAGGATCAAGAGATAAACAAATCAAGCTTTGGGGTTTGTGAGATGTGGAATTGAGAAACAAAAACTTAGAAACAATTGAGAATGAAAGTTTGAGCTCAAGAACACATTAGAAACAAAACTTAGGGATTTTTATTTGCTTGCTAAATTACTGAAGTGAAGAGGGTCAAGGGGTATTTATAGAAGTTCCAAACAACAGCCCTAAACCCAAGCAAGAGACAAAATCCTAAAATTTTAGCTCATGCCAAAAACTAGTCGTTAACAGTGTTATAAGTCGACTTGTACTGTGCATGAGTCGACTTATGAACTAGCCGTTACAGGCTGTACAACTGTTATGAGTCGACTTAATGAAGTCATAAGTCGACCCATCTTGCATCAGTCGACTTAATGGATTATAAGTCGACTAAGTAGACATTTTCTATATTTTCCAGTACAGTTCATAAGTCGATTTATGACAGTCATGAGTCAACTTATAAACATGCATGCACTGTACATGTATGAAATTGAATTTTCGAGTGCCTTTAAAAATAGTAGATAAAATCTAAAAAATATAAAACTTTGGGAAATACTTATAAACATGATTTTGAACATGATAGAAAAATAATTTTTGAAAAATCATTTCCTAATTGTAAAAACTACTCATTTTCAAAAATAGTCAAAAACATGTTTTTAAGAATGTGTGTGTGTGAACCCCATTAGCTTCAAATGTTATCTACCTAATAACTTGCCTACATTAAGCTCTAGAGAGAATAAAAATGTAAATATCTCACATATATGAATATAATTCTTTGGTCTTGATATTTGCTCATATATTGATGAAGCTTCTCTTATGATCTGTTTTCCTGTTTGTTGTTTTTATCAGCTGAGTCGACTTACAACTGAAACAAGTTGACTCATAAGATATAAGTCGACTTATGAACTAGCCGTTATACAGTAATGACTAGTTTCCCGTTTTTGATTATTTTAATATTTTAGGGTGTTTTTGGTGATTTCTTAAGCTGATTTCTTTCACCCTATAAATACCCCTTTGCCTTAACTATTTCAAGGCATAAAAGTGAGTTTTAAACAAGTTTTAAAGGGTTCTTAAATTTGGTTTAAGTTTGTTTCAAGTGTGTGTTTATTTTTACAAAGAGGAGCTTACAACGTCGTTTGAGAAATTCATCCTCAATCTTTCTTCATCAACTCTTTGTGTTTATAGAGAAATTTTTTCTAACTCTTTTATCTAGCATTTATTCTTGATTTTTATATCTATATTATTGCTAGTTTATTCTTGAGTTAGATTTTATTTGCACTCATTTATCACACACATCCTTATTAAGCTTTTAGTATTTTATACACTATTTGGGTTGTGGTAGGTGATATTGTGAGTGTGAGCTTAATTACGTTCTCATCCATTGTTGAGAACAAATATTTGTATTTGAGCCTTATTGTGAGTTTTATATTGTATTACACTTGTATACCGAGAGGAGTATATGGTGAGAGACGGGATCGATTCCAAGAGGAGTGGTGTCGGTTATAAAGCCTAGAGAGAGGTTGTAAATCCGAGCACTTGAGGAGGAGGACATGGGCTAGGCCAACACTTAGAGGGTGTAAAGTGTGTTTATATTATGTGTGTTGTAAACATTTATCGGTGAGCATTAAAAACTAATTGTGAACGTTTTTGGTGATCGTTGGAAAACCGATTGTAATAGTGGATTCTCCCTGAGAGTGAGGAGCAGAGATGTAGGTCGGAAGGACCAAACTCTGTGATTATTTTTCTTGTGTTTGAATTGCTCATTTATCCACTATCTTGTTTATATCATTTCATGTTTATTTGCCTTTAGTTTACATATCCTTGTAAATAATTCATTATATATAAATCTTGCTAGGATATATTTGTTAATAAGTTTTAATTGGCATTAATATCTGATTAGATTAATTAGCATTAACCCTATTCACCCCCCTCTAGGGTGCTTTCAATTAGTATCAGAGCTTGGTGCTCTTGATTAGAGACTTAATCGCCTAGAGTCAAAGGTCCAAGCATTCATATCTTGCTAATCTAGTTTTGAGATTTTTTTTCATCTTACTTACATATATATTTATTATGGATATGCACTGTACACCTAGTTTAGGCTATGCCATTAATATTGCTCCTAGATTAGATGATTTCCCCCATGCTCAATGGTGCATTAGATTTAAACTTTTTGTTAGATCTAAATATTTCGATTTATGGGAAATTATCGACAGTGCTTACATTGTGCCCACGTTGGAGAAATCTAAGTGGAGCAAAAATGATAAGAAAATGCTTACAATGAATAAGCACTAGTTAGAAATTTTGCTTAACGCTTTTGACTCATCGTTTTCTAACAAGCTTAATTCATTTGATAGTGCTTACACATTATGGAAATTCATAGAAGCACGTCAAGGAAACTTGGAGGCGATCCGACGAGCTTTGGCGGCTTCCTCTTCAAGTTCTATTGGAACATCATCATCATGCACTCGGCCACTAGGCGATAGCCCTAGTGTGGTATGCGATCAGATTCTGAAAGTAAACTTTCTATTAATGAACTCGCATGTGCATGTGATAGATTAATGCATGCCTACACTAAATTGCAAAATAATTTTGTTAATTTAAAAAGAAAGCATGTTAATTTAAAATCCGATCATGGGTTATTAGCATCTAAGTTTGAAACCATTTCCAATGAAAATATGATCCTAATAGAAAACAATGAAAAATTAAATTTGGATCATGTTTCTTTAATTTCAAATGTTGCTAGTTTAACTCATGAAAAAAACAATGCCATATTAGAGGTAGAAACTACTAAAAATAAATTGGATATATTTGTAAATGATTATATTTTCTCTACTTCTAATGACAATACACATATGCCTAATGATGAGTTGAATCACATGAAAAAAACGTATATCCTCTTTAGATTAAACACTAACTAAATGCATTGATAATCATAAGAGACTTATGAACATGGGTGCTAAGTGTAGGCGTATAAAACTACTTATAGGTCCCCTAACACAGCTCGACACGATGATTCGACGAACCAACAAACCATCGGGCGATGGATCCAAGCATGTTCGTTAGACCACAACACCGAAGCTAAGTGAGACGCGATGAAGCGAATTAACGAGGCAACGAGGTTAACGAATCGCACGCAAACAACAGAATACTTCCAATCGCATGCACAATCAAGCTAATGGGTCGATGAATCAACGAATCATCCAACCGTAGAGTCCACCACATCAATCAAGATCGGGAACGGACTCGAACGAATCAAGATCAAATCAAGATCGGATCCAAACTCAAACTCGAACACCAAAGCGGATTTACTGCCAAATCAGGATTCAGATCAACAAATCAGAGTCCAGATCAATAAATCAGAGTTCGAATGAACCATGAAACTGGAAAACGGGCAAAACGGTAAAACTACAAACACCCGGAGGGCTCGGTGGCCGAGTCACCTGGTGGCTCGGCCATGGCCAAGCCACCCCCTGGTGGCTCGATGGCCGAGCCACCACCTGGTGGCTCGGCCAAAACCGAGCCACCAGGAGGTGGCTCGGTGGCCGAGCCACCACATGGTGGCTCGGCCAAAACCGAGCTACCAGGAGGTGGCTCGGTGGCCGGCCACCTTGGCCCGGGGCATAGTGACGGTTGCCTATAAATAGGCTAGGGGGGGCTCATTTGTGGGAGGTTGAAAATTTTAGAGCCGAAACTCTGCTGGATTGAGAACTCACCTTCGGATTTTCAAGCTTAGAAGACTCGGACTCTTAGATCTGGTTCTTGGCGATTATCCTCGCTAAATTAGGCAGGAGTTCGAGAGAGATCAGATCTGAGATCTACATGGTTTCCCTCTGGATCAAAGCTTGGCCTTTGATCCCGAGAAGAGTCTCGATTTCGCTTGGTCGATTTCGATAACTTGGGCTATTATTTCCTTGGCGAAATAATCCCCTCGGCTGTTATTTCCTTGGCAAAATAACACCCGCTATACCGTGTAGATCCGACCGGATCTAGATCGCGCGGTGGTCCACGGATAAACCCCGGCGCAGGCAAAGAACCCACACAAGCGAGTGACCGCAAAACAGGAGCTCACGATTCGTTCGGCATAGAAGGAAAATTGTAACTTTTATTTTCTTTTTTTTGATTTCGTTGTAACCGGATCTTATAAAAAGACCGGATCTTTGTAATCGATAAACTATTACTAAAGAGTATAATGACGTCAATGAAAGCGACAATTTTTCCCGCGAAAAATCTGGCGACCACAGTGGGAGCCGGCGATCTCGCTGCCGAGATCAAAGCGTCACAGCCGCGGATCTCAATCCCGGTCGAGGAGGAGGTCGAGTACGAATTCGACCAACAAAAGTTCGAGGAGTATCTGTCATCCTCATCCGGATCCACCTCCCCCCGCAAGTCCAAGAAGTTCTCCTCTAGGAGAAAAGTCTGTTGGTATAAGGAAGTAGAGAATACCAACGAAGATCTCACCCCGATTGATGCCAAAGTTGCATCGGGTGAGATTCCCCCAACCTCCAACCAGGTCAGATCTGTTCTGGCCAACTCTTCCGCCGCTGAAGGCGTGGTGACTCTCTCAAAGAGAACCCGCCAGAGGCAACGTCAACGCCTGGCGTGACAATACGCGAAGGCGATGGAATCTGTAGACGGAGTCCGCTATAAGGCGGATCTGAAGAACAAGAGAGGCAAACAGCCTCAACAACTGATGAACGGCAGCTCTTCCAAGCCGCCAACGATGGAATGGATCCGTGTCAAACGGAATCGTTCGACGCTGGAAGAGCGCATTCGCAAGCGCCGTGCACTATCGGCGTAGGCACGGGCTCAAGTCCAAGAAGCCCGTAGAAGACTGCAGAAGGAAGTGGCCAAGAAACCGCCACCAACTCGCCAAATATGGAGGCCTATGTCTGAAACGGCAATTCATGCTAAGAAGCAGCCATTGCAGTCTTCAACAAAGGTTCCACCTCCGGCGAACCAACCTAAATCGCCGGGAGATCCCGTAGGACCGTCCCAGAAAAGGAGGTCAGTTCTGGAGCGCCTCGGTCCACTTCCCGAGGAGCAATGTAAAATTCCAGCTCAAGAACGTTTGTGCCTACTAAAGAAGCCCCGAACGAATCAACATGCTGAGAGTCGCCGCCACCCTCAGCATGATAAGGAGTTTATGACAGATAAGCACACCACTCTGCGCATTGAAGTCCAGGAGCCCGCTGAGAATTCACGCCCACAAAGGCATGTTTCGAGGCGCGTGACTCTCGAAAGCTCGAAGGAGGCAGTTCATCCTCAGAAGGAAGCGTTGTCGTCTGATGATAATAGCGTTATACCTGAGAAATCGTGCCAACACACGATAGGTTACTCCGATCATCAAACTGACGAGTTGTACTATCGTGTTGGGGGTACGAGTAAAACCAGAAAAAGGAGTCCTCGAAAACCAGAAACTCAGTGCCCCTGTTCCAAACTCATTCGGGCAGTATTGTCTGAGTGCAGATGCACCAATACAGTTCCCAAAAGAGTTTTAGTTTTCGAAAGACTCAGTAGCAAAACACCAAAACCAAGGCCTAGGCGTTTCTGACGAAGAAGAACGGTGGTTGAAGATGGAGAATTTCCGAGGGTCACCACTAATATGACCAGCAAAAGGACATCGACACAAGGTAACCCCGAGTCGATTCCGGAAATACCTCGGCGTGTAACTCATCTGCAGTCCGGAGCCATCATACGAGCAACCTATGGTAGGGTTCAGACAAGACTGCCTTCAGAAGATGAAGAATCGGATGCTGGCTCTGCAGTCGCATCAGATAACACAGTGTCCAGTGAAGGACAACCCCGCGAGTCATTTATGATAAGCGCGGAACAAGTAGCTAAGATGCTCGAAGAAGCCATGGCCAAACAACAGGAGAGCTTCAGGTTCGAGATGCAGATGGCCATGCAGAATATGAGAGAAATGCATGACCAACAGATCCAAGCACTGACGAACCAGCAAGGCGAGACAAGTCGTCGTAACCAGGTTAATCAGGAAGATAAGGACACGCATGCAGATGAAGCTCACAATGCCAATAATCCTCCCGTCAATGTAGGGGGTGGTAATGAGAATGCTAACGAAGATACAGGTGAAAGTTTGAAGATCAAAAATCTCAAGAGCAAAATCAATACGTTGATTTCCGCTCAAGAGATAAAGAAGACATGCATTCCTTGTCCATACCCGAGAGAATGGGAATCAATCCCGTATCCGGCGAAGTTCAACTTAATCAACTTCACGCCGTTTGATGGGAAGGGTTCACCCACTCAGCATGTGATTTACTTCAAATCACACTTGGGGGTTATTTCTGGTAACGAACCTCTGATGGTACGGTCCTTCGTGGGTACTCTTCGTGGAGCCGCCTTCGATTGGTATCGCCGCCTCAAGCCAGGAAGTGTGAATAGCTGGGACGACATGGAGACTAAATTCCTCACCAACTTCTTCGATGACGACACCGAGATATCCATCGGGTCGTTGCTCGACGAGAAACAGAAAGACGGGGAATTAGTTGATACCTTCGTCAAAAGGTTCCGGAACAAGGCGATGAACTGTCGGGACCCGATCACGGAGGAATTCATTCTCTAGACCTGCCATAACAACCTTGCATTGGACGTGTTGGAAGCAATGGGGACAGCACCGTCCAAGACGTGGAAGGATTTGAAGGTCCGAGGGGAACAAGCCGAGCGATTCATCAGAAGGAAGAAGGCGGAGAGAGGCCAGCAGGCGACGAATGCTCCAACACAGAATTTTAACCAACGAGGTAAGGGTAAGGCGCACACTAATGCAGTTGATGCTAATCAAACTTTTCAATTGCAACCTCAGCAACAGCCGTAGCAACAAGCACCACAACAATCGCAGTCACAATGGCGACAACGGCCTCAGAAGCAGAAATCTTCGGAGCCAAGATTTCCTAAAGTGTACTCCTTCAAAGATGGCGAAGTTCTTGTTATCTTTAAGTACTTGTTGGAGAACAATAAAATCTAGTTGCCGGCGATCGTGGATCAAGAAGGGGCTAGCAAAGTGATGGATCCGAAGTATTGTGCATACCATAGAGCGGTCCATCACCCTACAAGATCATGCTACCACCTCAAGGATAAGATCCAGGCGTTAATTGATGTGGGCGTCATAACCCCGAAGTCGTCCAAGAACGTAGGAGCAAATGCAGTATCAATCAGCTTTGGATCAGTGCCCACGACATGGTTTGAGCCGAAACGCATCACCAAGGTCGGAATGAAGATGGTGAACGATGACCCATACGGACATCGCCAAAAAGGACTTATGCCATACACAGCCCCAAATGGCGAAATCCTCTGGGTCCACCCTGATCTTATTGAGGACGATCAATGGACGACTTCCTCTACCAAAAAGGGTAAAGGCAAGTCCTGCAATGCCACTTCCGCAATCTTCGAAGAGGATGGCGATGAAGCCCCTACCTTCCCGCTCTCCGAAGAAGAACAAGAAGTTTTTGCCACTAGAAGCGGAAATCAATACCACTTCAACTATCCATCGCCTAGTGATCAGTTAGCTGAGCAGGGGGTGACTAAACGGGGACCAGCCAAAACTCTCACGGAGCTGGGGGTGATTGCGGTTCCTAAACCGGTTGAAGAGGCTCGACGACAGCCGGTGGATAAGCAGAAAGAAAAGAGACCCCAGGAGGTTCAGAATCCGAAGCAGCCTCGTTTCAATCGTCCGATTGGAAGAGATAAACCGGAGAGCTCGAACACTCCGCGCATCTTCGATATTATGGCTCAACTAGCTAATATTCCAGCGCGGATAACACTGTATGAGTTGCTACGGTTGTCTAAGGGGACCAGGGAAGCCTTATAGGAGGCCTTGGCCGATTCAGAAGCATTCCTTACTCGGATCAAGCCGGTACCGGAAGAGCCAGAACCGTTAATTCAACACTGTAATATAGCGGCTAAGAACCTTCCCTGCATTACCTTCACCAAAGAGGATATGCAGACGAAGAATTCGAACCATGATCGACCCCTATATTTCATCGGGTACATTGGCTCCAGCGAAGTCAACCGAATCCAAATGGATCCGGGTTCCGCTGTGAGTATTATGCTGCTTCGCTTGATGCATAGCCTTGGCATTCCAGTCAGTAAATTGGCGTCTACAGGCACTGTTATCCACGGATTCAACACCAGCGGGTCAAGACCTTTGGGAAAGATCCGGATAAAATGTCAAATGGGTGATCTAAAGACGGAGGTCACATGTTACGTGATTGATGCTGAGACATCATATAACTTACTACTGGGTCGGCCTTGGATCCATAGTAACATTATAATTCCTTCCACTCTCCATCAGTGTTTGAAATATGTTGACACTGATGGTAAGTTCAGGACGGTGGTCGCGGATAAGCAACCATTCAAAGGGTTTGAGAATTATTTCACTGATTCTCTTCTTTATGGTAACGAATCCGATACTGAACCATCGGCCCAGGGCACGGACAGTGGAGAAGAAGCTGATACCGAAGCCAGATTCAATTACAATGGAGGTTTTGTTTTAAATGACATTGTACCCTTTGTAATCAATCTTGACGATGAACAATCGTCAGATGGCAGTTGTAACTGGCAACTTGCCAATATTGAAATAAATGATGATTTAGAGTACTCACTGTCTCTTGATGATGTGATAAAGGGATTGTATGATAATCCCGATTTATATACGCCACTCCGATCATCTTATGTAACAAAGAAATACCTCCAGCATTCTTTCGGAACAACCCTGATCGTTCCTGCCAAAATAGGAGGCAAAAAAGAAGTGGTTTACGGTAAAGGAGAAAGTTTTCCATTACCTGATTATTTCTTAAGGGAAGATGAGGATGATGACAAACCTGGTCGATATTTATCTAAGTATAGTCCGAAAGCGCGCAAGCTCATGGAAAAACAGGGATATGATTTCACACTCGGAGAAGATTTATACTTCGATCGAGGTTCCCGTATTCCAGCCAAAGCAGCATATGTACCAAAAGGGAAACCAGATGATTATTATAAATTCAGACGAGGATTAGGGTATGTCTCTTCCTCAGAAGACGAGTGTTGCTGGTTAATCAATGACCAATCATCTAAGCAATACAAGGATGGGTACTCATTAGATTCCTCGGAATGGGATTCCGATACAAGTCTGGGGGAAGTATTCAAAGCCCTAATGTCGAACATGACTACAGCTAATCCATCTACAATGGAGGACGATGATCAAATGCCAACGTGGGAAGACCCATGGGTTCATCACCTGAATATGCAGTACGACGATAGGTTTGAATAGAGGGAACCCCCCACTGAAGACAAAATAGTCCAAATTAATATGGGCGATGAAGCCAACCCAAAGTCCATATTCATTAGCGATAGTCTTCCCCCAAATGAAAAGGAGGAATTAATTGTTCTCATCAGGGAATATATTGACGTCTTCACCTGGAACTATGAGGACATGCCAGGGCTCGACCACAATGTGGCAATGCATCGCCTCAATATCAAGTCGGATGCCAAACCTGTCAAACAGCAGCAGAGACGGTTTCATCCGTAGATTATGGAAGCCATTGAGGCAGAGTTTAAGAAATTGATCGACTCAGGGTTTATCCGAGAGGAGCAACATCCAGACTGGCTAGCCAATATTGTTCCAGTCATGAAGAAAAATGGTAAAATCAGGATTTGCATCGACTTCAGGGACCTGAATGCGGCATGTCCAAAAGACGACTTTCCTCTCCCAATCACGGACGTCATCATCGACAATACGTGCGGATTTGAGAGAATGTCTTTTATGGATGGCTTTTCAGGATATAACCAAATCAAGATGCACCCGGATGATGAGAAGCATACAGCGTTCAGAACACCCCTCGGTGTCTTCTGCTACATGGTGATGCCTTTCGGTCTAAAGAATGCAGGCGCTACGTACCAACGAGCAATGACGAAGATTTTCCAAAAACATCTCAGGAAAACAGTCGAATGCTATGTTGACGATTTGGTCGTAAAAAGCCGCGACAAAGAAGATCACATCAAGGAATTGAAGACGATGTTCGATCTCATGCGGAGTCATCAATTGAAGATGAACCCCACTAAATCCTTCCTTGGAATGCCCAGCGGAAAATTCCTTGGATTCGTCGTCACCACTAAAGGCATACATATTGATCCTGACAAGGTGAAGGCGATACATGAATTGCTGCCCCCGAGAAATCTAAGAGAACTCAGAGGATTGCAAGGGCGTTTAGCTTACATCCGGCGGTTCATCTCAAATCTTTCTGGGAAGTGTCAACCTTTCTCTAAGCTAAACAAGAAAGGTGTGTCATTTATTTGGGACGATGCCTGCTAAAAAGCACTCGAAGACATCAAAACGTATCTTACGAATCCTCCTGTTCTTGTCGCACCAAAATCAGGTAAACCGTTCTTGATTTACATCAAGGCGATGAACCATTCGATAAGTGCTTTATTAGCACAAGAAGATGATAATGGTCATGAATAGGCGGTTTATTACTTAAGTCGAACTTTGGTAGGCGCTGAGTCCCGATATCCGATGATTGAGAAAGAATGCCTCGCATTAGTATTCGTAGTACAAAAGATGCGGCATTACTTGGTCGGACAGACGATTTACGTTATCTCTAATGTTAATCCAGTACGGGTATTTATGACGCAACCGAGTTCGATGAATTGGCAGTTAGCGAAGTGGGCCCTTCTCTTGTCCTAGTATGATCTGCACTTCAAACAGCAGAAGTCGGTCAAAGGACAAGCGATTTGTGATCTTTTGGCGGCAAACCCGACAACGGATACGGTAGAAGTATATGATGACTTGCCGGATGAAACCCACGAGGTTAACACCACGTCGCATCAACAAGTATGGCAATTATACTTCGATGGTGCTTCGAGAGCAGCTAATGTGGCAATAACCCCTGGATGTTCTAAAATCTCCGCCGGAGTTAGAGTTGTCTTAGTTTCCCCAGGGAAGCATGTGATGCCTCGGGCTTATTCACTGACAGATCCATGTTCCAATAACGTAGCCGAGTACAACGCGCTTCTTATTGGACTCAGTTTCACCAAGGAGCTAGGGGTCGAATATCTCGAAGCTTTTGGGGATTCTCAATTGATAGTCAACCAAGTCCGTGGAGAGTATGAAGTTAGGAACCAAGACCTGATCCCATACCACCAGGAGGCCGTCAAAATGACAGATTCTTTTGAAGAATTCTTTATTGAGTACATCCTTCGTCTCCAGAACGCTTATGCGGATGCACTGGCAGCACTAGCGGTATCACTTGCGCAGCCTCCCGAAACTAAACTGCTGGTCACAGTGAGATCGCATCAACTCTGCATACCCATATACAATATGGATATCGAAGAGGAAGATGATAGAAACATAAACGCCAAGGAGGTGAGCTCAACTCAAATCGGGTCTGAGTCCCGAGATTAGTGTTTTCCTATTATTGACTACGTCCAATATGGTATTTTGCCAGAGGATGTAAAAGAAAGGGAATCAATCCGCCGAAGAGCACCAAGGTTCTTCTATAATACCGAGACCCGTACATTATACCGTCGAGGGTATGATGGTTTGCTACTCCGATGCCTTTCGAACGAAGAAGCAGAAGAAGTTCTTAAGGAAGCACACGAAGGAGAATGCGGTGCGCATCAGCCTGGTCCTAAACTGTATGATCGCATCAGGAGAATGGGGTATTTTTGGCCAACAATGATACGTGACGCAATCGAATACGCCCGAGGATGCCACGCCTGTCAAGTACATGCAAATTACATGCACCAACCACCGGAGCGGTTACACACGTCTACCACGTCTTGGCCGTTCGAGACATGGGGTATGGATATTGTCGGTCCTATTTTTCCCCCTTCAGTCAAAGGTGATCGATTTATTCTCGCAATCACGGATTACTTTTCAAAGTGGGCTGAAGCGATTCCGCTTAAAGAAGTGAAGACGAACAACGTCATCAATTTCATCAAGCATCACGTCATATACCGACATGGCGTGCCAAGACGGATCATTCATGACAACGGTCCACAGTTCATAAGCAATGCTTTCGTCAGGTTTTGTGACAAGTTCAAGATTCAAGATGTTTCATCAACAGCTTGTTATCCCGCTGCGAATGGATTAGCTGAGGCTTTTAACAAGACGATCATTAAGATCCTGTCAAAGCTCGTGAAGACCAATAAACGAGACTGGGACGATAAACTCGGTGAAGCACTCTGGGCTTATCGCACCACCATACGCACACCTACGGGAGCCACCCTGTATTCGTTGGTATACGGATGTGAAGCTGTGCTACCGTTGGAAATCCAAATCCCATCCCTTCGGATCGCTCTCGCAACAGAGATGACGACGGAAGAGCAACATCAAAAACGTCTCGAAGAACTCGAAATGTTGGATGAAAGGCGCTTGGAAGCTAAACAACACATTGAGTTTCATCAAGCCAGAATATCTAGGGCTTTTAACAAAAGAGTCCGACAGAGAAGCTTCAAGGAAGGAGATCTGGTCCTCGCTGCTCGCCGACCGATAATCCTCAACTCTAAGAAGAAAGGTAAATTTGAATCCAAATGGGAAGGACCGTTTGTGATAGACACAGTTTACTCAAACGGCGCATATCGCCTCATTTCTCTAGAGGGCGTCAGGCAATTAATGCTAATAAATGGGAAGTTCCTTAAAAAGTACTATCCTTAGTACATTCAGGATAACCCATTTACCGGGAAGGTCCTTGGAGAATATTACACTTAATATTCTAGAGGATAACCCAAAATCATTTTCACCATCAAAATCCCTCACTGATCAATTTTAATTGACAGTGAGTCCACCAAAAGGGACTTTCTGGTCCAAGCCACCAACAAATTCCCCTCTTGATTCTTTCCACGAGCAAGAGGTCCACTTTTAATTCAGAGCCTCCTTTCGATAAACGAAAGAACTCTCTTCCTTTCTCTTTGGTTAAACCTCTTCATGGTTATAACCAAAGTTAAAATTTCATTTCGATAAACGAAAAACTCATCTAGATAACCAAACCTATAAAAGGTAAGCTTATTTAGATCTTCCGGATTCTCGGAGTGGAGATCCCACTTCTAGTTTCTTTCTTGCACTGAAAATAGAATATAAAATTCTTCCTTTCCAGAATTAAGGAATAGAATATAAAATTCTTCCTTCCTTATTTTCAGGTTTTCTTCACCCTAAAAGAAGACCGGTAAATAGAATATAAAATTCTTCCTTTCCCACAATAACTTTTTTTTAGGATTTATCAAATTTAGGATTCATCTTAGGAAGTTTATCCCGAATCCTAAGCAAGGATAAGTCTGCGCCTAACCCGTGCTGCCGGTTAGTTCTTAACCGTTAAAAAGAACACCCGCCCACATATTCAACATTGTGGCAGGTTGTTATTAATAACACCAAAATCCACGCCTTACACGCATGGGGAATTTCATCCTGAATCCTAAGAAAGGATATGCCGACGCCTACACGCGCCGCCGATTTAGTCTTTCTCCGCAGAAAAAGACACCAGAGTTCGATTCTGGGGTATCTTATCCTAAAACCTAAGTAGGGATAAGTCAGCGTCTAATACACGTTATCGGGTGGCCTATTCCCGTAATAATGGCTAAGTCTACGTATTCAAAGTCGTAGCAAAGAGTCTAAGGGAGTTCATTTCGTTAGCACAACGTCGCATGCGGAACGGATTTAGATAATCCGCATGCTAGCCCGACTCAAACGGTAGTCGGTAAAGGCTAATCAAATCCGTTGAAGGCTGGGGGTTAGCCAAAAATCCTAAAGTCAACGCCTAACACGCATCGCCGGGTAACCTATTCCCGTAACAAATGGTAAAGCCTATGTATTCAACATCATAGCATAAAGTCTAAGGGAGTTCATTCCTTTAGCACAATGTCACATGCGGAACGGACTAAAATAATCCGCATGTAAGCCCGATTCAAACGGTAATCGGTAAGAGCACGTCAAATCCGTTGAAGGCTGAGGATTTGCCAAAAATCCTAAGTCAACGTCTCATACACGTCGCTGTTTAGTCTTTTCATAGGAGAAAGACGAAGTCTACGTATTCAATATCGTAGCACTAAAAGGGTTAACTCTTTTAGCTTAACGTCACATGCGGAACGGACTTAAACAATCCGCATGCTAGCCCGACTCAAACGGTAGTCGGTAAAGGCTTATCAAACCCGTTGATGGCTGAGAATTTGCCAAAATTCTATAAATATGAGTCATTGACGCATCAACTTCGTAAATTAGTCTCGTGACTCGAATATCTGCCACGCTCCAATTCCTTAAGAGCTTAAACTGTGTATACTCCAGCAGACGTACGAGTATAAACTGTGTCAAACGCCGGACAACGCGTCACTATGAAGCTCGAACACCGGCCAACGCGTCACAAGGAAGCTCAAACGCCGGACAACGCGTTGCAAACGAAAATTCAATGCCGACAATCGATGGTCAGTTCTATGTTGAAACAACAAACACGAGCTAAAGATCAGAAAATCAGGGATTAGCATCAAGTTCGAGATTCCGACAATGGTCAGACAATAAATACAGCATCGGAACCCTTGCAGACATTCGACAAAGCACCGAATAGCCTGGAGGATTGAAAGAATCAAGAATAGAAGCTATTCCAAGGTCCCGCTACACCGATTGAAGGTTGGGACAATCATATCCAAAGTATTCCAGACTCCTCTATAAAAGAATGAGGCTGAAATACTTTGGAGGGGGTATCTGTAGGCGTATAAAACTGCTTATAGGTCCCCTAACACAGCTCAACACGATGATTCGACGAACTAACGAACCATCGGGCGATGGATCCAAGCATGTTTGTTAGACCACAACACCGAAGCTAAGTGAGACGCGATGAAGCGAATTAACGAGGCAACGAGGTTAACGAATCGTACGCAAACAACGGAATACTTCCAATCACGTGCACAATCAAGCTAATGGGTCGATGAATCAACGAATCATCCAACCGTAGAGTCCACCACATCAATCAAGATCGGGAACGGACTCGAACGAATCAAGATCAAATCAAGATCGGATCCAAACTCAAACTCGAACACCGAAGCAGATTTACTGCCAAATTAGGATTCAAATCAACAAATCAGAGTCCAGATCAATAAATCAGAGTTCGAATGAACCACGAAACTGGAAAACGGGCGAAACGGCAAAACTACGAACACCCGGAGGGCTCGGTGGCCGAGTCACCTGGTGGCTCGGCCAAAACCGAGCCACCTAGGGGTGGCTCGGCCATGGTCGAGCCACCCCCTGGTGGCTCAGTGGCCGAACCACCACCTGGTGGCTCGACCAAAACCGAGCCACCAGGAGGTGGCTCGGTGGCCGAGCCACCACCTGGTGGCTCGGCCAAAACCGAGCCACCAGGAGGTGGCTCGGCGGCCGAGCCACCTCTTAGTGGCTCGGTGGCCGAGCCACCAAGGTGGCCGGCCACCTTGGCCCGGGGCACAGTGACGGTTGCCTATAAATAGGCTAGGGGGGGCTCATTTGTGGGAGGTTAGAAATTTTGGAGCCGAAACTCTGCTGGATTGAGAACTCACCTTCGGATTTTCAAGCTTAGAAGACTCGGACTCTCAGATCTGGTTCTTGGCGATCATCCTCGCTAAATTAGGCAGGAGTTAAGAGAGATCAGATCTGAGATCTACACGGTTTCCCTCCGGATCAAAGCTTGGCCTTTGATCCCGAGAAGAGTCTCGATTTTGCTTGGTCGATTTCGATAACTTGGGCTATTATTTCCTTCGCGAAATAATCCCCTCGGCTATTATTTCCTTGGCGAAATAACACCCGCTATACCGTGTAGATCCGACCGGATCTAGATCGCGTGGTGGTCCACGGATAAACCCCGGCGCAGGCAAAGAACCCACACAAGCGAGTGACCGTAAAACAGGAGCTCGCGATTCGTTCGGCATAGAAGGAAAATTGTAACTTTTATTTTCTTTTTTTATTTCGTTGTAACCGGATCTTATAAAAAGGCCGGATCTTTGTAATCGATAAACTATTACTAAAGAGTACAATGACGTCAATGAAAGCGACAATTTTTCCCGCGAACACTAAGTCGTGTACAAATTCATTCAAATCACCCGTACACTATGCACACATGTATAACAAAGTTTACAAGTGTAACATTTGCGGCCGAAAAGACCTTATTGCTAAATTTTGTTATGATGCACAAAAATTCATAAAGCCTAATCATGTTTGTGCATCCCATCAAGCTTCTTCATCACATACACATCTTCATCACATACACATGTACACACACATAAAGATCATCATAAACATGTCCATGTGTATAAATATGATTTTTGTGGTCGTTTTGGTCATTTGACCAAATTTTCTTTTGATTTGAAAAGAGTTTCCTATTTGCAAAATAATATTAAAGAATAATTTATTTTTGCAAATAAGTCCCGTGCACAAGCAGTTGGTCAACGCAAATTATTTCAACCTTTTCATTGCACACATTGCAATCGTAAAGGTCATTTATATACTTATTGTTTTGACCATATCCATGCACAAGATATGCCCAAATGGGTTCATAACCGAAGGGCCTTGAGTTTTAATGATAGAGTTCAAGTCCCTAAATAAATTGGCACAAAAAAGTTTGGGTACCAAAATAAACTTAAATTTGATCTATTCTTTTGGTTTTCATGTTTGTTTTTAATGAATTTTGATTTTATGCCTTATTTTAAAAATCTTATCAAACCAATTCTTAAATTGAAATTTTATTGTGATATTCCTATATATATATTTGTGTTTTCATTATAAAAAGATATTTTCACAATCAGTTGATGAAAATAAAAACAATTTTATAAAATTTTCAAAACTTTTAAGCCTCGGTTCAAAATTTTCCGAGAAAACTGTTTTACAGGTCCTAAGTCGACTTATGAGTCGACTTGTGGTAGGTCGACTTATAAGTCAACTTACGTGTTGATGTTTTGAATTTTTTAGTTTGGATTCGTTCGTTCTTGGACCCGACCCATTTGACCTCTTTAATCCTGGACATCCATATGCTATCTACCCAGATCTTGACCTTTGATTTCTACATTAGAGGAAGACCTAGAACCCCTTTTCCTCTTTCATTCGTTCCTCTTCTCAAATTCAGCGGATCTGCCATTTCCAATCTCCCAAGTAAACTAGACGTCATTCTCAGTCGACTTCTCACCTCAATCTCGTTCGTCATTGTGTGGGTATATCTCTCGTTCCCTCTTATTTTTAAATTCCTATCATAAGATCTATTCTTGGGTTTGCATTTAGGGATTTTTGTTGTCATTCTTAGATCTGTGCTTTTATTGCTTCATAGTCATGCCTAAGAATATTCCTAAATGTTGTAGAACCGGGAGGGATCAACCCTCATTGTCTAATGCTCCTCCTCCTCCCACTACAAATTTTAAATTTTATGAACAATATCTTAGGAGTCCTTCTTTAATTGCTAAATATCGCTCTATATGTAAACTTAAACCTTTTCCTAGGTGATATGTTAATTTTGATAATTGTAATCATTTTATGTTGAGAACCTATTTTGAGGCAACTAAAATGATCAACTTGCCTTCTAGTACCAATAATCTTTCCTATTATCCTCATTTGGTACATCTATTTTATTCAAAACTTCAAGTTGATTCTTCAAATCCGAGAATACATTTCATTCATTCTAAAATTAAGGATCATCGCATCATGTTCTGTGTTGATGAGCTTTCTGAGATCCTTGGTCTTCCTCATGGAGACACTCTTTTGAATGATGTCATTTATGATAATCCAGCAGTTGAAGCCTTTCTAACCCTTCCTGGCAAACATACCCCTTTAACTGGCAAAAATGAATGTCATTTGACTAAAATCATTGGCTGTATTGTTTGTTACAACATATCCCCAAAACTGGTACGTATAGCCATTATTCCCAAGAGCTTACCCGTGCTATTTATGCCATTATCGGGAATATGGATGTTAAATGGGGAAATGTTATTTTTGATAGCTTGGCCACTGAACACACTACTTTTATTCCCTTCAGGGCTATTCTCACCAAAATATTCACTCGTTTTGAGGTTGATTTAACAAATGAAATTGACGTCAAAGTCTGTCCCTTCTTTGATGTTTCCGTTCTTCATAGGATGTGCATACCTTCTATCCAATATGAATTAAATAGAGCTAAAACTCGTGTCCCTGAGCCCTCTAATTCTGAGTCCCCTGAAGAGTCATCCTATTCTGAATCTAGTTTTGGAGATAGTGGTCACTCCTCCCGCATTCCAAATTATACTGAGAGTCTTTTTACTCAAATGTCTGAGTATTATTATGATAGTCAGAGGAGACTTGAGGGCCTTTAAAGAAGCCAAGCTAACATTAGGAGGGAGATTGCTGATATAAGGAGCCAAAATGAAGCTGGTGTGGTACGCTTAGAGAGTAGACTTGATGACATTGTTAGGAGGTTGCAGAACCCTTATCATCCCCTGGGTCCAGGACCATTTGAATCGTGAAGATTGATTTTATTTTGTTTGATGAACTTTGTTTTCTTTGGTTTGTCTTGAGCGATGTATGGTTGTGTTTGGTGTGTGTTGAACGATGTGTAATTGTTGTAAACACTTTTTGGTTATTAGTCTACATTTGCACTTATATATCATGCTCATATTTCTTTGTGTGGCAAATGTATATATGAGTTGTTTGTTATCTTGCCATTTATGAATATTATATGTGGTAGTTATGCATGGGAAGCAATCCTATTTTTTGTTTATACTCACCCATGCATATAGGTTGGGGAAGCTTTCGCTTTCTTATTTCATTTATATCCCCATTTTTGATGTTGCCAAAGGGAGAGAAAAATGTGAGTATAATATTATTTTTATGAGTTTTATTTGGTATTATATATATTGGTAAATTGTTTGTCATCATCAAAAAGAGTGAGATTATTGGCCTTTTTATTTTGATGATGATTTTACAAACAATTTATGACTAAAATTGGTTATAGTGTTTTGTGTTTGTTTATGTCATATCCAGGTGCATTATATCTGAAATGAAGCTATTATCAAGTTAAAGATACAAGAAAGCTAGCTTCTCATTCTACCTTGGGTATACTTTGTATAGGATTTATATATATTGTGTGCAATTCTTCAAGCTCAATTCTTCACACACATATATTTTTAGTGTTCTAATTATCTCTGATCTCAACTCCCAACGCTAGGCAAGAAATGCTTGCCGTGATCCATTCGAAGGTCACGCTGCCTCAGCTCAGAGCTCTCCATGGGAAGTATGATATTCCCCACAGTTACAAGTTGATGGTGCCAACGAGATGACAGTCGGCTTATGACAATGATGATAGTCGGGCCCCTCTCTATTTGAAGCATCTAGAGTTCAGACTGCACCTTCCTCTACATCCCTTCCTCCGCCACGTGTTCACCTCCTTGGGGTGTCGTCAATGCAGATTAAGCCAAATGCCATAGCCAGGTTGGTAGGGTACATAGTAATCTACAGTTGGCTAGGGATCGAACCGCCCTTAAATGTGTTGGGCCATTTGATTAGCATCAAGGTGCACCAAAAATAAACCTATTATCACTTCTTGGTAGTGGGCAAGTTCAAGATCGTCCTAGACCTTCCCGACTTGAATAAAGATTGGAAGGAGAAGTTTGTTTGGGTTTCAGGGGATGAATCAGACTTAGGCTGCTCTTATTGACCCGAGATAATATGGGAGACTCTGATGGTGGGGAGATTGTTGGATGAGGAAAAGGAAGTCCTAGATTTTATCAAGGGTTATATCGGCTCTCGTGAGATGGAGAATCTAGTCGACAACTCTGTATTAAGAGTTGTTGGATATTTGTTGAGCCACCTATAGTGAGGGACCAAGAGAGGGTTGTCCAATTAACTATCCTCGAAGAGGAGGTTGAGAGGGTGCCGACAGCTACACTTGCCGAGCCTCAGGAAGAAACACCAGTAAGGTCAGCAAAGCACCTTCACTAGTACTTGGTCCTTAGGAGGCCTTTGGGATCTCGCACTCGGGCTGCCGACACATCGGCCGCGCCAATAGGGCTAGCACCCTTGACGGCTCATGCTAAGAGAGCGAGGAGGATGCCCCGGAAGGTCAGCAGTCAGGGACCTAGACGTATGGCTGAGGCAGTCACGGTTGAAGTCATCCATCGGGATGAGGGGTCTTCGACTCGGGAAGAAGGGGGAGAGGTGCCTCTTGAGGCTAGGGTCGAGACTAAAGCCCAAACAGAGGAGGAGTGGTGCCCCCAAACCGACCGAGCTGACTCATCACCAGAGAAAAGAGATGGTCGCTGAGGAGGCTGTGCCATCGAGTTTAGCACATCCTTATTCTCACCGGGTTAGTCAGATCAATACGAAGGCCTGAGAGAGGATGAGGAAACTGCTATCGGGACCTTGGGTGTCGGCCCTCGATACACCAGGGAACCCTCTCCGAAGCATCGTCACTACCCTGCTCGCCATCTCGATGAGAGGAGGTTGGTCCTTGGGTCTTGAGTCACCCAATCAGTAGCAGTGGAGCAATTCTAGTTGCCGTGTGATGTGGAGATTTTGGGGGAGTCCTTAATGTCGGCCTTTAATAAGTCATCTAGAGTACTTGGTCCGTAGGGCTCTCATGAATCAGGAACTCTTTGGGTGAATGGAGAAGATCCAAACTTCTTTCCTCAAACTCCAAGGGGAGGTGGAGGCTCACCAAGTTAATGTGGGGGCAACCTTGATGAGGGCCTCAAAGAGCTGTTGGCCAAGGAGCAGGGGTTAGACGTCTTGGCAGCGAGAGATGAAGGTGCGTGAGAAGATCATCAAGGGTTTGAAGGCCCTAGACACCCAAAAATCTTTTGAGATCGATAGCCTCAAGTGTGAGCTTCAGGATAGCAACCAGAGAGTAAGACACCTATCCGAGTAGGTTACACAGGGGCAGCAGGATAAGGACCGCACTCTGGGGCAGGTTGAGGTTGAGTGTCAGGCTACCCAACATGCTAGGGGCAAGCTTGAGGAGGTACAACTGGCCCAGAAGATGCTCTAAGAGGAGTGTGCTCGTCACGAGACATCCCTGGTAGAAGCTCAGAGTCGGATTTCCTATCTAGCGTCAGAGGCCTATCGATCTGAGGTCATGGAAGAGTATTGCCAGAGCCTTTTTGGCAAAGTAGAGGTATCGATAGCTTATATAGTAGGGTTTCACTACGTCAAGGCTCAACTCCTAATTGAGATGAGGAGCACGTCTGATTGCTTTCGCTATCCTCCACGCGTCGCCACTTATTTAGACTCGTTCCTAGAAATAGAGAGCTAAGGTTAGGGGATTGACATAGGTGAGGAAGATGATGATGAAAGGTCGGATGATGAGGTCGACAAGGGCCCCAAAAAAGGGCCAACATAGGAGACGAGAGCTCGACCAAGGTGACTGGTGAGGACTCCGGTCAGAAGAGGAGTGACGGGGTCGAGCGCGAAATGTGCTCTACTCCTTTGTCACCCGCCACCAATACCTCCTTGCCTTTAACTCTAGGAGCTAGCATGGATCTCTGCTAGGCTTCATCCTTTTGCTTAGGATTTTTATATTTCCTTGGGTCGCCTTGTAAATGTTATCACTTGTAATACTTCTTGAAAGTTAAATAAAAGGACACTTTTTGATTACTTTGAAATTTGTCTTGAATTGTGATCTGCCTATTATTGTTTGTCTTAAATCATTCTTCAAGTTGTTAGTGCAAGTCGATAAAACCTTAAGTTGCAAATTGTCTATTGATTTTTCTGGCGTCTATGCCTCCTTCATAATGACATGGTGGTTTCAAGATCTTGGATTTATGTAAGTGAGGGTGAGCACTTGAATCAATCGTCTAAGTTGACTTCTAAACGTCCCCAAACTGATCATATAAATTGTCGAGTAGAACAGGTTTAGCAGCGGCACTTAGTTTCACTAAGTATGGGTGCTGGACAGCTTGTGATTGAGGATGACAAAGATTGTCGTGAAATTGGCCAGGCCTAGAGCCTCCTCTTAAGTGGAGAAGTTGGATAAGAAGAGAAGGAGGCAAGAGCCAATGGCCTTGTGCACCGGCTGAGTGGCCTCAAGTCAACTCGACAGTGAATGTGGAGGCTCCCGTAATGAGTCTTAAGGAGGGCTCGCAGCCAGCTGCCCTACCTCTCCAGCCGCCAAAGGTCATTGTCCTTGATGCTGCCTCTCCTCTAAAATAATCGGGCGGTGATCAAGGCACTGAGCAACTGGTAGCCTAAGCTCGAGCTGGTGAGGTAGCAATCTTGACTTCTTTCCCCGAGTTTACCCATAGGCCCGTTAAAGAGCCTATCGGGACGTCTAGAGACGTGGGAGAGGACGTCAAGATAAGAAGGTAAAGAGCCTACAGAGGAACTACCTAAGGCTGACACTGCTCCGGTGGCGGTCAGGGGCTTATGCTGGCCTTTCTGCCACAGTGTCTTAAAGGTAGAGGACCAAGTGTGGGGCGAGCTTTAGGCCAAGCTGATTGGTGAGCTAGGAGGTCCCTTTGATCATCGAGAGGAGCTCTCGGAGGATGACAAAATTATCCCTGTAAGGCCTCTCGACAGAGAGAGCTTGGTCCTCACATCAGGGTTAGCTCAGATTCGGGCCTTAGTGCAATTTTCGGTCCCAAAGGAAAGGGAAATCCTACGGGAGGCGCTAAGTGTCGGCCTGCATTTGGACCTCAAGGGCTACCTCCTACGGGCGCTCTCATTGAGCAGGAGTTGTTCTCTCGGCTCTATTTCATGCAGAGGCTCCCTGCCAACTTCAAAGGGGCTGTAGTAGCCAAGAGAGTGGCCAGGGAGACTGCTGAGAGGAAAATCAGCGCTTTAGAGGCCGAGCGTGTGGCATGGAGTCAAAACAAGGGCAAGCTATGGCGGAAGCTGGAGATGAGGGATGACATGGTCAAAGGGTTCTAGGGGCATCGCTCCAAGCAATCCGCCACTATCGCCAAGCCGAAAGAAGAGGTTGGCCATTACCAGTATGAGATCATCGAGCGGGATGACCGAATCAAATACTTGGGGAAGAAGGTTGAGGCCGAGAAGCACGCCCGACTCAATGCATCGGTGGGACCGCTTAGACGGCCAAAACTTACGACTGGATCTTGAGGAGGAGAGGGCGGATGTGCAGTGCGGGCACTTGGGGGCACGTACCCCACACACATTCCAATAAAAATGAATGATGATGTGCCCCCAAGGAAATTTAGTGGGTGCCCCCGTTAAAAGAAATTTGGTGGATGCCCCTGTTAAAAGGCCCAAATAGACCCAAGTTCAAGCCCAAACTCTATAAAATTTATATAATTTTATACCTCTTTGCAGATTCACTAGGCCTGTGATTTGACAAAACATATAAGCCTTCTTAGTATTAGCCCCTACATCTTTAAAATTTTCCATTAGCCCCTCAAATGACTAAAATTGCTATAAGATCACTCAGTTCATAGGTTCTTTTGAAATGAGTTCCTCATATCATTGAAATTGCTACTAGTCCCCCAATTTTACGTTAATTTAAGACTTGTCCCTGAAATCAAGTGTGGATGTAACAATTATATGAAAATTAGTCCCTCAAATCATTAAAATTGCTAGGAGGTTCCCATATTATCATAAGTTGTTTCAAATTAATCTCTCTAATGGCTAATTTTACACTTGATTGAAGGGACTAATTTAATAAATACTTAAAAATTGAGGGACCTAGTTGTAATTTTAATTATCTGAGGGAATAACGGACTAATATAAAAAACCCTAAAAATCTCTATCCTCGATGTGCATTGTTGAATATGTGCCCCCATAGTAAAAGTGTCCTGGAGGACCTAGATCCATCCCTGTTTAGGATAGCCATTTCTTTTCTCTAACTGTCCGTTTTGTATTCTCGTTTCGTAATCTTGGTTTCATTATATGTTTCCGGTATATCCGCAATATACAATATGGTCCTCAACACCTCTTTCGTTACACGAAAAATGCCCTTCTTGCTGTCTCTTTCTTGTTAATTCTCATGACGGAACTCTAACAGCACGAGAATCTCGTTCTTGCTTTATGTTTCTTTCTTTCTTTTTTGCTAAGAACACGAGAATAACATGCCGTTTACGTTTCTTTTATGACTCTTTAAGAGTAGGAGAATTATATTTTCCATTGCCTCGACTTTTATATTATGGCATTCCCTCTTATTTTCTCATCATAATCATGTTCCTTCTCTAAATTTGATTTCCATTTTAGTTATGTTTTCGTTTCTTTCTTTCCATCTACAAGTTCATGCTTCTCATTCGATTTCTTCCTTGAAATTATAATGATTCATTCTATCTTTTTATAGAATGTATAGTCATGTGTAAAACATCAGAGAATTATACTGTGAAGCTAATTAAGAGCTGCCTCATGTGTGGAATTGCAGTCCTCGTTTAGCGTTCAAATTGGCCTAGAAAATTCAGGTAATTAATCATGACTTCCTTGATGATGTGTTTGATGGATTTCCTAATAAGTAATAACTCACTTTTTATTGATAGACCACAATTATTCACACGTACGGATAAAAAACAAGTAAAATATAGTTCATTAGAATTAGATTAATGCCCATATATATATCAAGTTTATTCTTGTGCAAACGGTTTTTTGTCAAAGATACGTTAGAAGACAGACCATGAGAACCTCCACAAGCGTTGGCCAACTTTTAAAGACTATTGAAACCTTAATTTAATTTGGTGGCTCTATATATAACATTGTGATGTCCCTTATATACGTATAAGTTTAATTTGTTTGAAGCCTTGAAGGGACTGTAGTTTGTAGTAGGACAATTTTAAAGATCATGAAAACTTTAACCAAAGACAATGCTTCCAAACCTTAATTACAGTTCAAATTTGAAGTGATAGAAAATAAGAGAGAGAGAGAGAGAGAGAGAGAGAGAGAGAGAGAGAGAGAGAGAGTGAGGTTTTTTATATATACTAGTTGGATTGCACGTGCAATGCACGTGGTTAAATTTTTAATTTTAATTTAAAATATAATTTTATTTATGGAAAGATTTTGTATAAATTTATTGAATGTAAACAATTTAGCCAAGATATAAACATAATCTTAAAATTCACAAGGTTTGAACAATAAAATTATATTTAGTGATGATGCTAATTCTCGGAGAGTAAGAAATCTTGCTGCTTTACAAACAAAAGCTCTTCTTCATGTCTTATCATGTAATTTAGCTTCATGTAAGTCATGTCTTATTTGTTCATTCTACAATGTTTTACTGATCCACATACTATTGCTATTCCAATTAATTCTACCTCCGGAAGTGATCCCTTTAAAATTTCTGAACAGATTATTCCTGGTGATGCATTATGATATGGAACACTTAATTTCTCTAGCCGTTACTTTTATCTTCATTATATGTCTTAAGAAGCTTCCTTTGCACATATGTCTAGCAGCAGTGAAACCTTTGAAGTATGGCCGCTTATAAACAGATTTTTTGCTACAACCCATAAAAAAAGAGAAATGTATCAACCGATAATGGTTCTTAAGTAGATATTTTGCTGTTTGTAGCCAATATTGTAACCATTTTGTTCTTTTAAATCATACACACACTTAGTATTTGAATATCCAAACATCCACTGTTCTAGATAGCTAATAATATTTGAATTTCCAAACATCTACCATTCCAGATAGCTAATCAGTTTGCTCTTTGAAACTTGTTGTAGTTCCCGCAATTGAGAGAGTTATATACAACACATGTTCAATTCATCAAGAAGAAAATGAAGATGTCATCAGTTTAGTTCTCCCCTTTGCCACCTCTATCGGTTTTGAACTGGCAACTCTTTTCCTACAATGGCCTCACTGTGGTCTCCATGTCTTCCATGGTGGTAAGTTCTTCAAATTATAGTTGTCAAAACAATCTTGAAAATTCTCATGATCTTTTAATCAGTAATTGTGGCTCTTGCTTTCTGTCTCAGGTGAACATTTGCTAACAACATATCCAACAGAAGAAACTGAAGGATTCTTTATTGCACTATATGCTAGGAAAAGTGAGGCGAATAAATCTGAGGAAGCAACTGAAGAATCACACTATTTGCTTAAAATTCAAAGATGCTATTTTTTCAAATCGTATGTTAGCAAATATTTGACAGCAATAATCAACATGATTGGCAGTTAATAGAAGTAATTATTGTATGATGAATGATTCTTAGCATAAGGGAGATCTCCTTAAATCATTGGTCAAATGCAAAGAGCACCAATATTTCTTGGCACGTTTTATGTCCTTGTTGCCTTTACGAGGACCATGGGTATTTGTACTGGAGCTGCACCAAAAAAAACATGTATGAGCCTGGAGCCTAGTTGATTTTTGACATATAATTAGGCATTTGATGATTGTGGAAAGTACGTTATCTACACCAGAATAAAAAATCTCCAGAAATTGGACCTGTTTGTCTTGAACCGGGAAGTATTGCCTTTGTGTTTCCCAACATGACACGACAGATCACCATATGCATCAGTCCATCTTCACTAATTGGTGCGGAAATAAGGCTGCAAAACATTTATCATGAACGTTAAATTAATGTAAATACTAAAAGTCTGGAAAATTGTATTTGTGGGAATTCGAGGAATGAATATAATTCAAGTATCTATTTTATACATTAATATGTCTATACTCAGATACTTATATTATACTGCATGCAGAAATAAGTATTAGTCATGTACTGTGATGAAATTAAACTAATGAAAAATATGTCAACCATCTACTGAACCTAAACTTAATGAAATGCTACTACCAAATACCTCCAAAACAGTATACACGTTAAAAAATTAACAAACAGATGAAAATTTTTAATACCTTTCGCCCACAAGAAGCTCCGGACAAAGAGGCAGACGAAAGCCATAGAGTCTAGAATTCTTAGGCAATCCACACACACGAAAGCTATCCTTCATGATTTGATCAACCTCATCCTTCGATGCTCCATACCATGAATAAACAACATTTGCATCTCCCTCTCTTAGATATTCATCCTGAAAAGTGCCAAGTTCTATATAGACTTCAAGAATCAAGGCTGCCGAGGAAGTTTGCCCTTCACATTACTAAGTTGTTAGAAAAGTTCCCTATGCACTATGAATGATCCATCTAGTAGAACAATCTTTTTTAAGTCTCAACTATTTCAAGTTGTATTTAAGATATTCAGAAATATACTAAAGATATGCATATACTTGCATAAATATATAATAAAGGTTTATGACTTACAGCAGTCACACCCAGAACATGTGTTTTCAACACCTCCTCATCGATCTCCTCCAACACCTCAGGAGGTGTTTCTAATAACATTGATTCTGGAGCCTCAGTTAAGTCAAGATAAATGTCATCAATTGATTCTTGCGCACATCTTCCTTTTGAAGATAGTATGCTGACGACCTGTGATACAGACACAACCGAAAAAATTGTGCATAAAAATCACAAACATCATAATTTTTGAAAAAATGTTCTTCCTCACCCTAACATCTGTATTACGTTTAGACATGCATCAATAAGCTTCTGCAGTGCGACCTATCATCAAGGCACATACTAAGCTTTGCCATTACACTTTTGAATAAAATCTGAGAGAATATGTCCATGATCTGAATCCTTTCTTACAAAGACTCATCAACATAACATTGTGTGCAGTCGAGATCACCTAAAAATAGTTCATATGCATTTTAAAAGAAATAAAGTCAAGTATTCCTTGAATATGTATTTAGTTTGACATAATTGAATGATAAATTTAAGCTAATAACTGCAAAAATAATCAAATCATGCAATAGTTATCAAACAACTATATGTGTATATGGTTATAATTCATAAATTGTCCTAACAAATAATATTCATAAGTTAATTATCATAAAAGCGTATGAAAAGTTCATTAAAAATCCTTTAATAGATTTGTAAATGTATTGAAAATTAAAAATTGTTCATGTTAAATTTCTTTTGGTTCCTTGATCATTCCTTCTCCACCTTTATCTTCTTTTTTGGTAATTCGAGAACCGCATCATCATTGTTAATGTTGATTGAGCTGTCTTCTTGGATTTGAATTTCTTGTGCTATTATCTTATTCACAAGTCATAAATTTACAACTGCCTGATGTTTCGGTAGGTCTTTTAATCTTATTGCCAGTTTACTGTCAGAGCAGTGCAAATGCAGAATACAAAGGGATTTTTTTCTTTTTATTTTTCTTTTTCAAATAGCTAATTTCTACAGACACTGGAATAAATTACCTTTTTTTTCTCATAATAAGTTGGAGATGACCATATTACGAAGTGGAATAACAAATCTTAGAGTTAGAAGCACCAAAAAAAAAATACAATACCAACCTGGACCTTAGTGAATATTATAAGATATTTTTGAGATATTGTTAGATGTGATTAGATATGATTTTATCTCCTACCTATTTTGTAACATCCTTCTAATCTCTATTTAGGAGAGATAAGAGTTAATTATATGGAATAATATCTTTTCCTTTTCTATTTCTCTACACAACACAGATTTTTTATTAGCATACATTGCTTTTCAATTTTGAACATATTTTTCCTCTTAGACTTCAAACATAATCAATGTATCCAATTACTATTCAAGTCCAAGCTTGTATTTAATCATATATATGAACACAATTCTTTTTCCCACAAAAGAATAAATTCAGTAAGGCTAGAATGTACAGGAGGGCAACTCACAAGATTTTTTTCAACGCTATAGACCAAAATTGTGCATAGATTCTGGTCATGTAAAGATCAACATTTGGATCATTGCTGAAGTCCAGATCATATATACTGTGTTGTATTTGAAACAATTAAGAAACATGTTTCACTAGACCACAGTCAGCATTCTGGAGAAAATCCCAGCAGATTATACACTAAAACAAAAACTAACCCTTTTCCATATAAAAATACAAAAAATGACAGATTTGTAGCAAAATCAATTAGGAATTACTTGCATAATATTGACAATTATTATCAAGACTAAGTAGAAAAGTAGATGATCAGTAAAGTCAAGCTAGTCATAACAAGATGGAACTTCCAATCCTATACAACAATCCAGCCGACACATAGCCACACTGCGACACATAACTTACCTAAGCATCAACATAACAAAGCCCACCCTTTAGCAGAATACATGTGAGAAACTAAATAAACATGATTCACACTTCTAATTCTAAGAAGCAAACATACACACTTATAGTTCCATCACTACAGATCATCTGCTAAAGACTTTGGTGCTAAATGCTAATGATCATAAATCACACAAGCACAACCTAGATGATAAATAGGAAATATCAGTGTTAGCTTAGACGTCCTTACAATTTCATAAGAGGGAAGAACGAATTATGCATGTAATGTAATAACACAAATAGTAAAATTCAAGAGCAAGTATGATTGATAAACAAAAGCAGATAAAGCGATAACAACCTTTCAATTTCATAAGAGGGAAGAACGAATTATACAATTAATGTAATAACACAAATAGTAAAATTATCCCGTGTTTTGCAACCTAAGTAGAGAGCAACAAGGCAGACAATCCTCGACTGAATTCCACTAAGCAATTTTTAAATATAGCTATTTCAGACTCCAAAATACAAGCTTTCTTAACTTGGAGATACTCTCAAGTGTCAGTAAGCAAGAACGGCATTGGCACCCAATTTCCTCTACAGGAAAAAAAAAGAAGAAATAAGGTAGCGATACAATAACAAATTTCCATTTTCCACTTGACATGTATATTTGACGCTTCATGAATCATGATTTTAGTTAGATAATCATTGTTTAAACGTCGAAAATACACAATTTAGAGTCCAAATCAAACTATATGCATCAATCTATCTAAGGAGATGAATAAAAACAACATAAAATAGGTCAACCAAAAATAATAACTCAATTCTGCAGAAAATTATGCATAAAAAGCAAAAATAATCATGGGAGAAATACAGCAAAGGGACATGAAGCTTACTGCATAATAAGCTTTCTTAATTTCTGAAGCAGTTGCATTCTTACTCACTCCCAGTACATCATAATAGTCCCTTGCAAGCGCCGGCCTTGTTCCTAAAGTAATAAAAAAATAAGCATCCAGTAAAGAAAAATAAACTTTTACAAAACATTAAATTTATTCAATAGAGAGAAAACCTACTATGAAAATTCCTCTTATTCATATAAAAGACGCCACTTTGAACATAACTCGTCCATTGTTGTACATAGTTTAGTCCTCATAAAATAAAACTCCAAAACCAATTAATTCATAATACAATGAAGAATGTACCTTTTCCCCAGTGGAGTCTGAGGAAATCGTAGACGATGAAGTGCATATCCAACGTGATTACTGCTACGACTACAAACATCCAAGCAAAGAAGTAATAAAATTACTGACGGATAATTGAAAAAATTTGAGAAAATTTAGGGGGTTTGGGGGGAAGTGGAACGACCACTTGCCTAAGGTTCATCATAAGTATATATATTATTCCAATGAAATAAATAATTTATAAGAAATGTGATGCAATGGTTTTGTAATGCTATATAGGTTATCCATCATTTTGTGAAACACAACAAACTTACCTCACTTCTAGTAAAGTTGTCCATCATAACAGATGGTCTTACAGTAGGTGTTTCAATAAGGAGAAGTCGTAATATCATTTAATATGGACGATCTTCTTTCGGTTTGAAACCTAGTAGTAAGCAATCTTCATTGATTATCCTTTTAGGAATAATGATAACCTGTCCATGTCATAAAATAGAAAAAATAAATTTGGATTACTGAAAGAAATAAATTAGAATAACAATTTTGTAAAATTAGCTACCTTCTCTGTAGAAATTTATTGTTTCCTCTCAACAGTTTCAGGAATCTATGCTTGGTCATCAGATTTCTTGCAAAGGACTCATCAACAATAATTTGTGTGCAGTATAGATAAGAAAAAAATTAGTTGACATGAAAATTTAAAGTAATAAAGTGAACTATTATCCGAATATGTATTTAGATTAACACAATTGAATGTTAAATTTAAGCTAATAACTACAATAACAATCAAAGCATGCAATAGTTATCAAACAACTATATGAGCATATGTTTATAAATCTTAATTTGTCCTAACAAATTAAATTCATCAGTTCATAATCCTAAAAGCATATGAAAAGTTCATTTCAAATCCTTCAACCAATTTGTAAATGTAATGAAAATTAAAAATTGTTCATGTTTAATTTTTGTGGGCCCTTGATCAAGACTTTTCCATCTTTATCTTCTTTTTTGGTAAATCGAGAACTGAATCATCGTCATCAATGTTGATTGTGATGTTTTCTTGGATTTATATTTCTTGTGCTATTATCTTTCCTTGTGCACGTTCATCATTTGAGTTCTCATCCAACTTTACAAGTAACTTGTATGACTTTCCGATGTTGAGAACAAACTTTTGAAAGAATGAACTCTAATTATTTTTCTGTTTTAATGAGGAAAAAAAATTAAGATCTTATACATGAAACATATTGTTTTATATGTATAAAATATAATAAAGTAAGAAGTTACCTCTTTTATATCATCCATGAATTTTTGAGGCTTGCATCCTATCAAAGTTTCTGTTGCGTCAAAAAGTGTTACTCTTGCATTATCTGTCGTATTTTCAACTATGATTTTAACCAAATACCTACATTTTGTATTATCATTGTGCATCAGATGATATTTTTATATTTAATCTTTATGTTTTTCTTTCATGAGTAATTGATAGTACTTTACCTCGGTATATAATCTTTATTGTTTTTTTGATAATTTTGACATTTGTCATAAATAGTTTTTTCTACTTTTTTATTATAGCCTTTGCAGGAGTAGTACCAAGCCTCATTCCTATTTAAGATAGTAGTTATTATTGCCGTAAAGCTTCCATATTATGCCTGTAGAGTTGTAAAAATTTAGTTAGTTATAACCGTAGTTTATATGTATTTAGTAAATAAAATAATAAATTATAAAACAATTGGAAAAAATAGTAAAAATGATTTTTTTAAAATTAATGTAAAAGTAATATAATAATTGTAAATGTATTTGAAACATATTTAGGATAACTTATATATATTAAAAATATATGATTAGAAAATAAATATTTTTTATGGAATATAATTAAAAAATTTCATGTTTACTTTATATCTTATCAATGGAACAAAATCTATTTATATCAGCTTGTTTTGAAATTGAAGCTCTTGATTCATTAATATTTTATATTAGGATTTTTAATATCATACATTTGATGTTTTTTGTGAAGCTTGCATAATGTCAATAATATTCATTTTCGCTGTATTTTTAAATAGCCTTGACGGAGCAACATTAGTCTTGATATTGTCTTTTGAAAGAGGCCTGCACATAATTTTAAAAATATTAAAATTTTAATTTATTAAGTTACATTTTTTATTTGAATTACCATTCTTGCATGTCCTTAGCAAGCTGTATTTCAGGGTTGATACATATTGTTGATGCAATTTGCGAAGTCATGCACATCTCCCTTGCATATATAATAGTTATAATTAGAATTTGATATTTTTTGATAAATAATTTATAATTTAATAATAAAAAATGTTACCTTTGTACAATGATATTTTAAAATCTGATAGTGCTATTATAGTTGTCTCATTCATATTGCCTTCAATAATTGAACCTTCATTGATTGCTAAATCTCCGAATAAAGTTATAGACAATGTTATCTCACTGTGTAAGAAAAGTTAGATAATTTTTGGTTAATATATTATATTTTGGATAATTAATTTATTGTGAAATAAAAGCACGCATGTGTACTCTTTGTCTACTATAATGATGTCTCGCCTTGTGTCCGTCTTATTATATCTTGTAACATATTTGATCATAGGCTTGACATTTGCTATCATTGCAAGAACATCTGCACATAAATTTATAACAAGTTTAAAATTCATTTATAATTTTTTAAATTTAAAATAAAAGGTTTTTATAAATACTTACTTATATTCCTTGTATCCTCGTTGAAAATTGCGTCTTTGATTGAGATAAAGTTATTCAATATCTTATCAAATTGAAACTCTGCTTTTGATTCTTTGATAGAAATGTTCTTAGTCAATGTCAACTCAATTGACTCATGTTCATTTCCATAAAGTGGGTTTATTGGTTTGACTTCTCCATTTGAGATGTAAACAACATGATTCTTCTGAAGCATGTGCTTATACATTTTAATAGTTTCTCTAAACATAATACCTTGTATTTTTCCCCTGTAAATATTACTAATATTATCTCACAAATAACTAATACATTAACATTCATTTAAGCCTAAGATAAATAAGATGAGTGATAGATGACGTAAGTTATATATAAATGTATTAATTAATGCTAGTGTATTACATTTTAAAGATATTTATAAGTTACTTTTTAAAAAAATTTAGCTTGATCATGCAACTAAATAATAAATTTATGTTCAATATGCTTATTAAAAATTTAGTCTAAATATTAACTATTTTGTTACAGTGCGTATACAATGTTTTGTTGATGTCATATGCACATTATTTGCTTGCTTATATTGTTAGACATATGTAGATAATTAATTTATGTAGAATTAGGAAGAAAGAATGATATTTGTTGTAGAAAATTTACGAAAATGAATTACATGTTTCTTACCTCTTTAATAAATGCATGAATTATTTTTATATGATCTTATACACAGTAAGGTGATAATAATTAATATAAGAATAAGCATCAACAATTATAATTTAATTTATATTTATAATTTATAAATTTAAAAAAAAATTAAAAAGGCTCTGCATAGATTTAAATAATGATTGCTATGACATGATAAAAAGTGATGCATATTGTACTTAAACATTGTATGTATTACTTTATTTAAGAATAACTATCAACAATTATCAATAGAATTATAGCATGTAGAATATTGCTACATTACCTCTGAGTCGGCGAAAATTATTTTTAGTAGTTTTCCTGATCCTTTGTTGTTCTCATAAGAGGACTCAATAGTTCTTAGGATAACAACATGAATGGTCCAGTCTCTTTGAAACATTTTTAGTTGGCGTATTTGGATGTGTGGAATTGTTGCTTCGTTGGTGGATGACATTGTTCCTGCAAGATTTTGAATAGTTTGTTATGTATAAATAACAACGCATCTGAAGTACTAAATAAACTCAAAAGAAAATAAAATGATACTATTTATATATTAAAGGTATAACACTAATTATAGTAATTTGAATTTATTAATTAATATTATTTACAATGATTTGATAAAAATATTCTAACCAAATAGTTTGAATCTGGCTTCATTTGGTCTGACTGCCATATTCTATTAATTAATATTATTTACAATGTTTAAAGTTATTTTAATTTTGATTAGTACATGATTTTGAACGAATAGAGTGAATGATATAATAATGAATTGTAATTTTTTTAATTTTTTAAGATAAAAACTTTAATAAAATTGTAGCTACTTATATTATATAAATTCCTAACCTTCAAAAATATTATTTGTCATTTGAATTATTCCTCGTGATCCTTTGGCTGGAGAACTTCCTTGTATACAACATTCTTTGTGTATTGTTCCTCTTCTGTAAATTTTCCATCTGATGTTATTAAGACCTTGGTTGTCATCATAGAAGTACCCCGTGATAAAGCAACATATAATTACCCATGAGAGAACACTGGTTCAGGTAGATAAATACCTACGTTAGGTATTGTTTGCCATTGGGATTTATTAATTGTCATTGCAAAACATAATCTTATGGGAGATTGTTTGCGTTTGAACTTGAATGGTAATCCTTCATCTTCTGCTGGTGACAATGGTATTCTTGGCAAGAAAACTTCTTTCCCAGCATGTTGGCCCATTGTGATTTTAGCTTGAATTACATTGTAGTTAAAATCTTGACATACCATTCTTGTATCGTTGCACAGTCCATTAGTAGGATCCAAGTTCCTTAGTAAAATAATTGGACAACATTTTTTCCACATGAGCTTGTGTGGCGGTAGTCCATTAGGGTGCAGAGTGTTTAAAAATTCTTCTTGGTAATGATGATTAGTGTCATCAACTGCTTCATCAAAGCTATAGAATTCTTTTCCTTCTCCTGGAAACTTTTTTATTAGTCTATCATTTAACATGTCAACATATTCATTTTTTGTTGCAAGGATAGCTCTATCTTTCATATAGTCAATAGACTTAAAATTCTCATCTAAAGATGGAAAAATTGAATGTATGAGAGAATCTTCTGGTAGGTCATCACTTTGATTTTGGATCAACATTGCATTAGACAGTTTTATGAGATCCTGGGTCACTGTTGGTTCATCTCCATTCCTAATCATAAGAAGAAATTCACTGAATGTTGTGTCTGATTTTGCTCTCATATTTTTTGAAAGTTGTAGTTTGATCATTTTGCTCCACAAATGTGAGCTTACTAAACTTTCTCTGATAGTTTGTGATCTTGTTGAGCGAGGCACCACTGGTAAAACTTGTCTGAAATCGCCACCAAATATAATTACTTTTCCGTCAAATGGTTCATCTTGATCCATTAAATCTCTTAGTGTTCTATCCAACGTTTTAATTGCAATGCGTTTAGCCATAGCAGCCTCGTCCCAAATTATTAGACGAGCTATTCTTATGAGTTTTGATGTCCCATATTGCTTTGATATACCAAACATAGATGAATCTGTTGTTGGGATTTTAATTTTAAATCTGGAGTGTGCTGTTCTTCCACCAGGTATTATTACAGCTGCGACACCTGATATCGCTGTAGCAAGAGCTATCATATCTTGCGATCTTACTATGGCAAGTAGAGCACGATATAAATAAGTCTTTCCCGTTCCTCCAGGACCGTTAATAAAGAAAACTCCACTTTTATTTACTTCAACTCGTGTTAATATTGTAGTGTATGCAGTATGTTGTTCATAGTTGAGTTTTGTAACAGCATTTAGATCATCAGTTGGGATTTGTACATCTAGCTCTTCTTTTATTTCTCTTGAGTATGAACCTTCCTCTGTAATGTTTTTTGCTTGTAAAGGTGGCAAATCAAATTTTTTAATATCCTTTCCCATACTCTCTAAGTAGAAGTTAATATTGAGAAGAGTATCATTTATCACTGAAGCTCTAGTAGCATTTGGTTTCCTTGAGAAGTCTTCAGATAATGATTCAAGATATTGATCCCACAAATGATTAACATCTGTGGGCTCACAATGAACCAATATAGTTGCAAACAAATGTCGAAGTGCTGTTGGCATTTGGAAGACGATGGCTTCATCTAAGCACTCTCTTATGCTATCATCAGATTCCAAAAGACCTAATTTCTGGGCTGATTGCTTGAAAGATTTGCAATGAATACCATTTACCATCAGTAGATCCTCAAATGATATCGGACACCTAATGTGAATAAGCAATAGTCGCAAGTAATATCTCTCTCCTTCAATTGGATTAGCCCCGTTTATTCGACCTATCACTTGTCTGTGTTTTCTTGGACTCCAAGATTTTGATGTTGAATCCCAAACATGACATTCAGGAAATTCCACATATAATAACTCCTTTTCGTGGTCCTTTTCATGTTTCTTCTTGTTACCTTCTTTATTTTTTTACACATAGTAAAAAATTCTGTTAGCATCGTCTTGGAGACATGTTCCAAGTGAATCAATTTCGATAGGTCTTGATGTTTCCAATAAGAAACATATTGCTAATTTGGCATGTGAAGTTGTAAGTTAATGACAGCCGGGAATGTCTCATTAAGATGGAATTCATATATTCTTCAGAAAGCTTCCTGAGCTGATACCCATCTTGCATCTTGAAAACTTTTGATTTCATTCACAACTTTTTCACCTTCATTATACTCAATGTTTACTGCCACTCTATCATGGCCTTTATATATGTACTTATAAAGTGTAAGACCCCGTTGATTTTGACAACTTTCAAGTGTGAATATGAGTGAACAAAGATAATTAAAATATATTATAAATATCTTTGTGGCATGGTCATGCATGGGAAATGATATTTGAGCTTATGAGCATGTGTATATGCCTCAGGTATGTGGATGAGTTGCAAGTTTGCAAATCATGTGCAAAAGAATCAATGTATGCAGATTTTTGTTCATAAGTTGACTCATAACATGTCATGAGTCGACTGATAAGGTTGAGTCGACTTGCGCCTGTCATAAGTCGACTCATGATATCGAGTCCTGTTCCCATTTTCTTTCTGCTGAGTCGACTCATAATTTATGAGTCGACCCATGAGTCATGAGTCGACTCATGACATATCATGAGTCGACTTATCGACGATTTTCTGGGTGGTTTCGGGTCGGGTTTGCTGGGTTTCGGGTCGGGTTTTCATTGACTTATATATACTTCCCTCACCCGAAAACTCCCATTTTCATCTGAACTCCCAAGAAAACCCTAACCCTTCTTCCTCTCTTTCAAACCCTAGCTCGTTTTTGGGATTATTGGGCGATTTTTGGGGGATTTCAGCATTTCTCTTGGATTTCAGCGAAGGGGATTGCTATTCTTCGCATTTGAGGCGAGTAGCATCTCACCCAAACCCTTCCCTATGTTTTTATTTATTCATAAACATTTGTAATGGGTTTTATTGAGCCTAAGCCTTATTTTCAAGTATAAATCAATGCTCTTGATAGGGTGAATGCTAGAAATCATGTGTTTAAGATTTTAAATCCCCACCAACCAGTTTTTAATGAAAACCCAGATCTGGAATTTTGTTTAAAGGATAAAAACATGAGTATTTATATTGGTTTAATGTTTTTCCTTCATGTTTAGGGCTAAATGTTAGATCTAACCTATAAGAGATCGTTTCCCATGATAGATATGTTTTTCTTACTGTACAATAGGGTAAAATTGAAGGTTAGATATGTTGTATATCAGAAGAATCGAGATGGGGAACGTTTAGATCAAGTTCCAGTTCGTTATATGCAGATTTCAGCCCGTGAGTCGACTCACGACTCATCATGAGTCGACTCATCAGGTTGAGTCGACTCATGACCTGTCATGAGTCGACTCACGAAGTGTTATGATGTTTCCTTTTTGCTTCTGTTGAGTCGACTCGTCAATATACGAGTCGACCCATGAGCTATGAGTCGACTCATAAAAATCATGAGTCGACTCACGAAGTTGTTTCCTGTTGCCATTTACCTTCTGTTCAGTCGACTCGTTATTGGTCACGAGTCGACCCATGAGGCTTGAGTCGACTCATTAGTGAGCATGAGTCGACTCATCTGAGATTTTCCTGTTTTCTTCGTATCTCTGTGAAATCACATGCTGTATACAAACTTATAGATTGAACTCATATGCTATATATGTAAGATGATCTTTTCCTGATACAAAGTTAAGATTTGTACAGCAAGACATGTGTAAGAGTTGAATGGACATTTCTTTACTAGTGGTAACTTCGTGGTTCATATAAAGTCCTCGTGTTGGACTCTAAGCGACTAAAGTCCTCGTGTTGGACTATAAGCGACTAAAGTCCTCGTGTTGGACTATAAGCGACTAAAGACCCCGTGTTGGGCAAATTTTTGCTGAACCTTGAGCATCATATACTTTTGGGTATTTGAGTATGACATTTTTATGTAGTTGGTCATGATAGTGGCATGAGCTGCGTCACCAGGGTTCACACAAGGCTGCAGTCCCAGGTGAAACCCGGATTGTCAAACCTGCCAAGTACCAAACACCATGCTACGACATGTTTCACCATCACAATCGTTATCTCTCTAGTGGAAACAATAAATAGATGAAGGTACAGACAGGCAAAACTAGAAATAGAACAACACCGAATATACACAGAAGAAGCATAAGAAATATTAATAATGAGCCTAACTGGAAAGAAATAGATATATCTCTGAGTCTGAACTAAATCTCAAATACAATGAGTCAAATAAACAAAGTCTTACAATAGCTCTCAACTCTATGAAATAAAAATATAAATCTAGAGTCTGGAAATAATCAACTACATGTGAAGTTCTATAATAACTACAAAATATAATAAATAGCTAAACGGACAACTAAGATGTCCCATCATCCTAGACTCTCCGTGCGCTGGACTCGTTACCTGAAAGAGGAGAAACAACGAGCGTTAAAAGGCTAGCGAGATCATCACTACCTCTCCCTAGGGGTAGGAATAGGAGTATATATAAAATAGATTCAGTACATACATATATCAAATCATTCATATAACTCTCTATGAATAAAAAACAAATAATCAATGATAAATACCCAAATCTCCAACATAAAGAATAATCATCTCATCTCGAACTACGTCCGAGTGATCTGCTCTAACATAAGAGGATATCAACTATTGTTAAAACAAAAATATCTACCGTTCATAACGGGTGTATCAAAATCTCAAAGGAAATACCCTACTCACAGGCAATCTATCATGAAAGTAAAACTTATAATTGATCAAATATCTATGTGTGAATCATCTTGTGCTATAGCGATACTCTTGTAATGCTCTTACTCAATCGCTCTGCGGCAATATGTTTTATTATCTCCCTATTCCGGATACGTGTAATAACGATACTTTTGTAATACTCTTACTCAATCTTACTGCGGTAAATAGGTTTCATTTCCCTATTTCCGGATACGTATAAAATAACATTATTCAATATGTGTTTATCAAATTATCTCATGTCGAAAGTGTGTCAATCTAACACAATCTAGCATACATGCATAAAATCTCGGTGTGCGTGACTAGATCTAAAGTTCACCATCATCCTAGGTGTTTAACAATCACTACTATCATAGTCTATCATCATAAGGTTGAGAAATCCATTCGACATCCAAATTCCAACCCTTATAAACATGCACAGCCAAAAACAAACTGGCGGTCGATTGTGGCGGTCGACCGTGACGGGCTCCAGAGACTACCCAGGTCTCTGTCCTGCACGCGGTTGACCGTGACGGTCGACCGTGAACCCTGATTTCAGATTCTTAATTTTTTGTGTATGTCGTGTTCACGTCGTGTTTTTGTGATTCAAACATGATTAAATCTTCATGAAACTTGTATGCAAACATGTCACAACAGATATGAACATCTAGAAAAAACTCAACAATTATAAACATGATTTTATGCATTAGATTTGTATTCAAAACCCTAAAAACATGCATAAAAGCTCAAAACAACGAATCAAACTTCTTTCTTTAGATTAACCATGTTTTAAAATCATCAACAGATCTAAATCACATCTGTAAAAACGTTCTCAACCTTTTTAGCATGAAAAGACTTAATCTTTATACATATAATACAAAAGAGATTGACTTTATTCATAAACTAGTCATTTAAGTTCTACAAAACATGTTTAAAACTCTTTAAAAACGTTTTGAAAACTAGGAGGGGGATTAGCAGAGATGATTGTAGACGGTAAAAATTACCTCCGTAAACTTACATAAAATTCACCTGCGAGTTATAGTCGCCCACACAATCTGAGGGTAGGGCTCACCCTTGAGCTTGACTCGCTAGCACGAGCCCAAACCACGTGGTCGCCAAAGGCGTTCGCATCTGTTGGCCACGGACTCGTCTGTATGATCGGCTCGCCCGCACGAGTCAAGAGTTGAATCCGCCTGCAAACGGCAAGCTGACTGGACTCACTTGAGTACTTAACAACCGCTACGCTGCATACAGGGATGGGCCTTCCCACTTCCCGTACGACGTGAAGGGATGGAGAATAGTACTCCAAACCCATCAAGTAGCCGTTCACATTACGAGTGACCAGTCAGTCGCCAAGTCTTCCTGCAAGAAGCTCGCCTCGCCCACACGAGTCAAGAGCTGAATCCGCCTACAAACGGCAAGCTGGCTAAACCCACTCGAGTGCTGGGCAGCTGCTATCCCACGTACAAGGAGGGGCCATCCCACTCCTAACGACGTGAAGGGAAGGAGTACAGTACTCTGAACCCACCAAGCAGCCGCTCACAGTACAAACCCAAGGCATGGTCATATCCCATGATTCAAGGAGCGGCCACGCTGTCTCTTATCTATTTAAGAACCTCTCCTGGCTTTGGAAAAGGGGTTCAGTAGTTCGCTCATAGCTAATTGATTAATTCAATCAGTTTACTGAACCACTGGCTCTCGACACTCAACAGGGTTGATGACAAGCTCTTTGCATAACCTTTGCACTGTAACATCTTCTCCTAGTTTCGGGTCCTGATCGTTGTCAAACTCGGAGACTCGAACTCCATCGATCCGTGCTTCTACTGCATATTGAAGCTCACCAGCAACCTCGGTTGAATCATCTAAGGGAAGCAGACTCGGTGCGAGAACCGAGCGAAGTGTCCGATAGCTACCGAAAGTCCCCACGTTAAACAAGGAGGGCATTCCCTCCGTTTCTGTTATAATTTTCAATTCATTAGTTTGTAATAAGCTATTCTTATCAATACAAATAAAATCCCTATTTCGGGAGATTAGAAATTCACACCTACAGAAGATGGCGACCACAGTGGGAAAACCTATTTCTTCAACCGAAATGGTGGTAGCTCAGTTCGACGAGGTTGTTGTTAGGACGACTATGGAGTCCGTAGAAATTGAGTTCGACCAAGCCAAGTATGAAGAGTACTTGTCTTCTTCCTCCTCTGGTAGCAATGCATCCCGCAAACACCACAGATGTTAGGTCTCATGTTATGAGCCTACATCTTCTAATCTTGTTTTGATGATTACAAACAATTCCTAATATTGTTTGTCTAGTGTTTATGTTTCTTATTAGGTATTCTAGACAAACAATGTATTAGAGGATGGATGGAATTGCGCCACAATGATGATATCCAATGGAGGTTGGCGGAATGTCGGTGAAGCCTTGCAATTCATGTTAAAGATCCAAGTCAAGCTTCATCCGCAAGTGTACCAAGATAGAGCTTCGTTGGAGATCATAAGCTTGGGTATATTTAGTTTAGGTTTTTATATTATGTGTGTTAGATACTCTAAGCTCAATATCATATACACACACGTATTTGGTTTCTATGCATATATATAGTTATATATATATATATACATACAAGTGTTTTAGATTTTGATGTTTATATATACATACACGTATTTGGTTTCTAAGCTCAAATATTATATTCTCAGTTTATAGACTTAACAATCATCATATACATATTTTATCAAGTTTATATAATCATTGTGCAAAGTTTCAAAACTTTGTTTATGTCAAAACATCAAACTTCATGTATATCACTTTTTTATGTTTTGAATACTTTTGCAAAATAATGAGATTTCATAATTAGGAAATGCAAATTGGAAAATTCTTTTTGTAACATGTTTAAAATATCATTTGCAAACATTTCTCAAAGTTTTATCAAGTTTGGAATTGATTTGTTATGTTTAAAGGAATTTACAAATTCACGTTTTCGTTCGTGCACATGTTCGTGCATGTTTTACAAAACTGATGAGTTTTCACGAATGAGAAGTGATATTTGATAAATTCTTTCTCTGACATGTTTATGTACATGTTTAGAAACTTTCCTCCAGTTTTTACTATTTTTGGAGTTGTTTTACTGTGCCCAATTGATTTTACAAAATCGTGTATGTCTGCAGTTTTTCAGAAACTGTAAATCTGTCTTAAAACATTTATTTCTCTCAACTGGGAAATTATTTTTCAGAAATTCTTTCTCTAACATGTCATTCTACATGTCTATAATCTTCCCACAAAATTTCATAATTTTTGGAGCTGTTTTACTATTTTTAATTTATTTTATAAAGACAGCTACACAAAATTCCAGACTCTGCCAAAAACCTGTACAGTCCATGAGTCGACTCATAACTGTGTTTTTGACTATGAGTCGACCCGTAAACATATGAGTCGACCCATCAGAGCCTTTTTGGCCTGTAACGGCTAGTTTATGAGTCGACTCATGAACAGTAACGAGTCGACTCATAACACTGTAACGGCTAGTTTTTGGCTGAGCTGTTTTTTGGTTTTTTGGACTTTTCACTTGGGTTTTCTTGGTTCTTTGGGGCTCCTATATATACCCCATACCCTCTAACTTCTGAGGGAACCAAGAGAAAAGTTTTAACAAGTTTTAATCAAGGGTTTGAGTTTGTTTAAGGTGTTTAAAGCCTTGTTTAAGAGTTTAGTTTTTGTGAAGATTGTTTTACAAGAAGAGGAGATCAATTTCAATTTGGGCTTTCAATCTTTCATCTCCATCTCTCTTGTTATAGAGAAGTTTTCCTAACTCTATTCTCTAGCAATTCGTTTTTATTTTCATATTACTATTTATTGCTAGTTTGTTAATTGAGTTAGATTTTATTTATCTCTTTGTACACACACAACCATTGGGCTTATTGTATTTGCATACATTGTATAATTGGGTTGTGGGATTGTGTGACTTAGAGTGTGAGCCTACATTGTGTTCTCATCTATTGTAGAGAACGATTTATTTGTATTGAGCTTTCATTGTGAGATCACTTGTATTACACTAGTACACCAATAGGAGTGTGTGGTGAGAGACGGGGTTGTCCCAAGAGTAGTGGCGTCGGTAGCCTAGAGAGAGGTGATAATTCCGAGCACTTGAGGGAGACACGGGCTAGAGACCAACACTTGAGGTTGTGGTTAGTTTAGTTATATTGTGTGTATTGTAGAGTTTTCGGTTAGCTAGAAAACCGAGTGTGTAGAGAAGTTCCGGCTTCCAAACCGGGTGTGATAGTGGAGATCTCCTCGAGGTGAGGAGCGGGGACGTAGGTCAGGCGGACCGAACCTCGTGAACATATCGTTTGTTTGTGATTGCATTGGCGCACTTAATTTTGTGTTTATCATTATATCGCCTTTGTTAATTGCTCATTGATTATATTGCCCACTATCTCATTTATCTTGTTTATATCTTGTTTCCCCTTGTGTTATTTATATATCCTTGCACATATATTATTCATATCTCTTGTGCTAGGATATATTTGTTAATTAATTTTAGATTGGCATAAATCGGATTAGATTAGCATAAACCCTATTCACCCCCCTCTAGGGTTCCTTCCTAGTGGCATTAGGGTACTTTCAACAGAGTCGTGCGTAGAGGCCGACCTCAAATGGTCAAAGACTCCGCGCCTGAAGACTCTATCCGAGTCATGTCGGGGGAACCTACTCCCTCCAAATCGACCAAGGCTAAGCCAGAGGTCGAGAGCACGGGGCGAAAGCCTACCAGAGGGGTCGCTAAACGGCCCTTACAGACACCCGCCTAGGAGGAAATAGTGGTTCATTCCGGCGTAGACCATGCTGCCACAACCCGCACGGACGCTCCTCTCTCCAGAAGAGCTCGCCAGGGGTAACGACGGGCCCTCACCCGACAGGAAGCCCAAGCCTTTGTCTCATACGATGGCCTGCACTATTATGCAGGTTCGAAAAGTGTTAGATGAAGGAGCAACTCGCCCGACACTGGAAGGCTCTCCAAATCAGGTTCGAAAAGTGGAATTCGCTTTTTCAGGTCACATCCCTGATGCGAACAAACCACCCCGAACGAGCAAACCTATCCGAGTAGGCGAACCCTCGAAGGCGGGCGAGCCTCACTACAAACCCTCGACGGATAAGTGTAGAAAGTGAGAGAGCCTTGACTACAAAGGCAAAGCAGTGGGTAATACCTCACAAACTTGCCTGCACGAGCCAAAGGTTGAGTTCCACCTGCATGCTGGAGTTCGCCCAAGCGCGAAAACTCACCTATAAGGGAAAACTCGCCCAACTTCACCACTTCATTCCACCCATTGTACACCAAGGAGTACATCCAAAACTCCTTTGTGCGATCATTCGGGCGATCTTTCTGATGTTGGGGTTGTCGCCAACCACCCGCAGAAGATCTCCGGGGTTACCTAACTCATAAATTCACCATACATGAGGCGAATCCTCAGTGCCACTGTGAAAGGCTTATCCAAACAGTACTCGCCGACTGCCAATGTATAGAAATGGCGAAACCTTCAGTGTTCGAGAGGCTCTCTCAACGGCCTTCTCGACCAATACTTTCTCGTCAAAACTGTCGTTACCAAAGAGGACGTGCCGCCGTTGACCTAGAGCTCCCATCCGTTACAATCAACATGGCGGACAAGGGTAAGGCCGTGCTTTCTGGTTCTCTAGATTCGGACTCCTTCCTGGGACCTAATCCTCCACTTGTTCAACGTGGACAAGGCGGCATATACCAGCGTACCCATAGTCGCATAGGATTGAGCATCGGGTTTGGTTACTCAACCTTAGCACCTCCCTCTGACGACGAAGATGAGATTTACTCAGCGGCAGCTACGTCCCAAACATAGCACTCAAGTCAGGACAAACTGATAAGGGTACATATGGCTAAACCCACACAAGAACAGGTGGTGGCCCAAATTGAAGAACAACAGGTGACCATAGACTCCTTAAGAGAAATGTTGGAGCATCTTCTGAACAAGAAGAATAAAAGAACCCAGCATACCTTACCACGACAGACGGGGAGTAAGGAATGGGTACCTCCCCATCGTACGGCGACTGAAGCGGAGGATAATATCGGTCCACAATCCAATTACTCTTCCAAAACATCGCTAGGAACGTCACATACTGGGGGTAGCTCCCGCGACAAGAGGTTCGATGAGTTCCAAAACCAGCTCAATGCGTTGAAGCTTCAACAGAACATGAACAAGCTGGGGGTAGTCCGACCATATCCTGTCGAGTGGGATATAGTCCCATACCCAGCGAAGTTCAAGCTGATTAGCTTGGTGTAATTTGATGGCAATGGCTTGCCCTCGCAACACATCTATTACTTCATGGCACAAACTGGATTCCTTACGGGGAATGACGCTATTCTCACTCGGTTATTCATAGGTACCCTCAAAGGGGTGGCATTTGAATGGTTCCGCAAGTTAGAACCCAGCTCTATCAAGTCATGGGCCGACACGAAAAGACTTTTCTTGGCCCGCTTCTTTGATGATGACACGGAGGTGTCGATGGCCACCCTCCTCACCGAAAAGCAACGGAAGTCGGAGTCGGTCAACGATTTTGTGAAGAGGTTCAGTAACCGATCGGTCCACTGTCGGGATCAAGTTTCCAAATCTACACTGATCGAGATGTGCTTTAATAATCTCTCAATCCATATTCTATCCAAGGTTGGCGTAGTGGAAACCCGGACCTAGAAAGAACTTGTTCGTCAGGGTGAGCAAGTGGAAAACATGATCAAAAGGTTAGAGGCCGAAGAGCCATAACCCAAGAAGGGAGCCATGGAGCCGGCTGTGCCAAAGAACCCCCCTTGAACAAGAGGAAAAGAGATCATGGCCGTCGATTCCGCCCTGACACCCAAAACTACTCAAAGGCCGAAGCCCAGACAATTCGAGCAACGCCCCCACGGTAATACGACTTCAAAAAAGACCAGGTGGTGGCGACATTCGATAATCTTCTCAAGAGTAATCGAATTAAATTGCCAGAGGCTACGAAGCCTGAGGAGGCAAACAAAACCAATGACCCGAGTTATTGTGCCTATCACAGATTCCTTGGCCACCACACGTCTAAGTGTTACATCCTCAAGGATAAGCTCCAAGCCCTCTACGATGTGCGAGTCCTAAAGAAGGAGAAGGTTCAAAAGCAGGTGACCACGGACATGATAACCTTGAGCTTTGGGACAGATCTCCCGGAGGTCCAGGCTCCAGCAGGGGTAGTTCTTATCCCCAAGGCAGTCCTAAAAATCACTAATGACGACCCTCACAACCAACGAGGGAAGGGTTTAGTCCCCCAGACTATGCCATCGGGTCAAGATGTGGGTCCATTCGGACCTCCTCAGCGACGAACAATGGACTGTAAAGCCCTTGAAAGAGGTTAAGGGAAAACCTTGCAATGTCATCTCCGCCATCCTGGGTGGAGATAAGACAGCAATGACCGCCCTCACTGACTCCGAGGAGGAAACCACTATCCTCGCCACGAGAGCAGGAAAGGAATTCACAAAACAATACCCTACGAGGGCGGAGAACCCGGCAGGACCTCCAACGAGGCTAACCGCGACAACCCCTCTAGATCTAGACAGGCCGAGCTCGAGTAGTCAGCCTTTCTGATTCAACTTGCTCGCACAACTAAAGAGCATCCCTGCGCGAATTACCATGTACGACCTTCTGCGATTGTCCAGGCCTACCCGAGAAGCCCTATAAGAGGCATTGGCCGACTCGAAAGTCTTCTCCACCCACTTCGTGAGGGAAGAAGACACGGGACGGGAATGTGCAATGTATTGCCAAACCACCGAGAGGCGGGTCCCTGGCATCACTTTCACTCCTGAGGACATGCTCATCAAAAGCACGTCTCATGATCGGCCACTGTACTTCACGAGGTACGTCGGTTCGTCGAAAGTGGATCGAATTCAGGTCGACCCAGGGTCTGCACTAAGCATCGTACCCCTGCAATTGATCAAGCACCTAGGGATACCTCCGAAGTGTCTATCCACGACTACCACGACTATCTTTGGCTTTAATGCCACAGGGACTCGGCCTCTCGGCAAGATCCGTCTGAAGTGTCGAATAGGCGACATGAAGACAGAGGTGACCTACTACGTCATCGACGCTGAGCCATCCTACAACGTGCTCTTAGGACGTTCGTGGATCCATAGCAACCGAATAGTCTCATCCACGTTGCACCAATGCTTGAAGTACGTGGATGATTACGAGCAAGTGAAAACGGTAGTGGCCGACAAGCAACCCTTCAAGGGCGTCGAGAACTACTTTACGGACTCTTTGCTGTACCAAGACCCCGACGAGCCACCGGTCGAGGAACTGGAGAGCGGCAACGAGGCGGATAGCGAACCCGAGTATGGTGACACCCTAGTCATGAACGACTTCGAATCAATTGTAATCGGTTACGAATGTCACGATGTAACCAACGTTGTTCAGGTGGAGGAGATTGTCGTAAATGAGAAATTCAACTTTGCTTATTTGTCGTCTTGCTCAACATCCGAGGATGATGCGCCTAATAACCTAGTGTCAAAACTCCATAACGATCGCTCCCTGCACTTTCCTGTATGCTCGTCGTATGTTGCGAAGGCACAGCCGATCAAGTCATCGCAAGCTGTACTCGTCGTACCGGTCCGGAATAACTATCAAAAAGATATTATCTTTGGGCAAATCGATCACCCCTTGCACACGCTGTAGGATGAATCTGAAGACGAGGACCCCGCGCTCTAGTTTTCACAAAACAGTCAAATCGCAAAGCACATGATGAGCAACATGGGGTATGACCTCACTAGCCTAGAAGGCCTGGACTACGGCCGAGGACGCAGGACGGTCATCCGACCCGCTTATGTACCTAAAGGCAAACCCTCAAATTACTTCAACAAGACTCGGAGAGGTTTAGGCTACTCCTCTTCCTCATCGGATCTGTTCTGTTATGTCAACAACGACTCTGACTATGCGCGTTCGGGGGATCGATCGTTGACAACCTCAGCATGGGACTCAGACATCAGAGTAAGGGATTTGTTCGATAACCTTACGGTCAACATGGCTGCGATTGATCCTACCGAAATGGTCGAGGACGAACAGGTCCCGCTTTATGACAAGACATGGGATCTCCAAGCCCATATTCATCAGTGGCAGTCTACCTCCTCACGAGAAAGAAGATCTCATTGCCCTCATACAGGAATACATTGATGTCTTCGCGTGGAATTACGAGGACATGCCCGGCCTCGATCCACAGATCGCCATGCATCGCCTCAACATCGGCTCAGACGTCAAACCAGTCAAACAGCAGCAGAGGCGGTTTCACCCGCAGATCATGGAGGCGATCGAGGCCAAAGTGAAGAAACTGATCGAATCCGGCTTCATCAGGGAGGAACAGCACCCCGACTGGGTAGCCAATATTATTCCAGTCCTGAAGAAAAACGGTAAGATTCGAGTCTGCATTGACTTCAGGGACCTCAACGCTGCGTGCTCTAAGGATGAATTTCCTCTACCCATCACAGATGTCATCATTGATAACACATGTGGATTTGAGAGGATGTCCTTCATGGATGGATTCTCAGGGTACAATCAAATCAAAATGCACCCCGAGGACGAAAAACACACTTTATTCAGGACTCCTATAGGGGTGTACTGTTACACGGTTATGCCATTCAGACTCAAAAACGATGGCGCAACCTACCAGCGTGCCATGAGCATGATCTTTCGAGATTACCTGCGAAAGACGGTCGAGTGCTATGTGGACGACTTGGTCTTGAAGAGTTGATGTAAAGATAACCACCTCCAAGACTTGAGGGCGATGTTCGAACTCATGAGGACTCATCAACTCAAGATGAATCCTACGAAGTCATTCTTAGGGATGTCTAGCGGTAAATTCCTTAGTTTCTTCGTTACGACGAAAGGAATCCGAATTGACCCAGACAAGGTACGAGCTATTCAAGAGCTTCGACCGCCCTGAAATCTTAAGGAACTTAGGGGTCTTCAGGGACGATTGGCTTACATCCGGAGGTTCATTTTAAATCTTTCGGGCAAGTGTCAATCCTTCTCCAAACTAATGAAGAAAGACACTTCCTTCGTGTGGGACGAGCCTTGCCAACGGGCCTTTAAGGAGATCAAAGCTTATCTCTCAAACCCACCCGTCCTTGCAGCTCCAATCTCAGGAAAGCCATTCCTCATCTACATCAGGGCTATGGAGCATTCTCTGGGCGCCCTCTTAGCATAAAATGACGACGCGGGCCACGAGCAGGGCATCTACTACCTAAGTAGAACCCTACAAGGCGCCGAACAGCGGTTCCCAATGGTCGAAAAGGAGTGTTTGGCCTTAGTGTTTGCCATCCAAAAGATGCGACACTACCTGGTTGGCCAGACGATCCACGTTATTTCCCGGATGAACCCCATCCGAGTTTCTATGACATAGCTTGCGGCTTTAAACTGGCGTTTGGCCAGATGGACACTCCTACTGTCTCAGTATGACATTCACTTCATGTCACAAAAGTTAGTCAAATGACAGGCTATCTGTGATCTTATGGCTAGTCATCCACTAGGAGAAAAGACCAACCTATTCGAAGACTTGCCAGACGAACCCCCCGAGGCCAACACAAATTCTTCACCAGAAGTTTGGCAGATGTTCTTCGATGGCGCATCTCGCGTCGGCACGAGCGGTTCTATTGTTGCAGGAGTGGGGGTGGTCCTCACTTCTCCACACTGCCACGTATTACCCTAAGCCTTTTCTCTAACAAAGCCTTGCACCAATAACGTAGCTGAGTACAATGCACTACTCATTAGACTCGAGATGGCAAGGAAATTAGGGATAAAGCATCTTGTGGCTTACGGTGACTCTCAACTCATCGTCAAGCAGATGACGGGGGAGTACGAAGTTATAAACGATGATTTGATCCCGCTTCACAAAGAAACTACCAAGCTAGTGGAGTCATTCGAGAGTTTCCGCATCGAGCACGTGCTTCGTTCCAAGAACACACATGCGGACGCCCTCGCATCCTTGGCGGCTAACTTAGCCCAGCCAATAGAGACGACCCAATGGGTCACTGTGGCAAGCTGAAGGCTCTTTTGACTAAAGGACGTTCCAGAAGAGAACGCCACTCATCAAGTTTCAGATCAGGCCGATCTGAAAGACTGGCGTCTCCCGATCATCGATTACATCCTGTACGGCATATTGCCCGAAGACGCTAGGGAGCGAGAGTTCGTCCGGCGACGTGCTTCGAGGTTCTACTACGATTCGACCACCAAGACGTTGTATCGAAGATTGTACGACGGCTTGTTACTTCGATGTCTTTCAAAGGCAGAAGCACACGAAGCTCTGCACGAAACCTATGACGACGCTTGTGGAGCTCACCAGCCTGGACCTAAGCTTTAGGATCGTTTGTGAAGGATAGGCTAATTTTGGTCTGGGATGGTTAGCGACGCGGTCGCTTATGCAAAGCGATGCCACGCGTGCCAAATCTACTCCAACTACATGCATCAACCTCCCGAAGACCTACACCCGATAAAGGCGTCATGGCCTTTCGAAGAATGGGGGATAGACATAGTCAGACCAATATCCCCGCCGTCGGCAAGAGGCCATCGCTTCATCCTTGCGATCACCGACTACTTCTCTAAGTGGGCCGAAGCCGTCCCCCTAAGAGAAGTCAAGACTAATGATGTGATCAAGTTCATCAAACATTATGTCATATACCGATACGGCGTACCTCGACGTATCATTCATGACAATGGCACATAATTCGTTATTCATGTGTTCACCAGGTTTTGTGACAAGTTCCGAATACAGAACCTTTCCTCCACGGCTTATAACCCTTCGGCGAATGGAGTAGGACCTGTAGCGGCAGACCCTTGGGTCAACTCGGTCGTAGCAGCCTAGGCCACATCGACGCCAACATCAGTAGTAGAGGAGGAGCTGATGCCCTCACCCTCGAAGGCACCAGAATCGGAGTTAGAGGCCATTGATCAGAGAGATTTTTTGTTAGAATTCTCTTCTGGCAAATTTTCGTAAGCGTTAGAACTCTGCCGAAGAGACAACGGGCACATTATATAGCCGAAAAATGAACGGCTAGGATTCACTGTCTTAAATGGATCGAACAACCCAGATCTCTAGCGACGCTTTGGGTTCGACGCCCATAAAAGCGTCACCATTGGGACTCCAAATCGACCGTTCGGATTGAGCACGGAAGGCGAAGCGTCCCGTCACTTCACTATTAATGAGCACTAACGCGCCCATAGCACCTTAGCTGGCAAACATTGGGGTCCGCGGGCAGTCTCGTGGCACAAATCCGCCTACGTTCAAGTGTCTTGCTTGTAGCACAAATTCGCTCGTGCTCGAGTTTCGCCTACAGCATAAAGTCACCCACACTTGAGTTTCGCTTGCAGCGTGAACTCGCCAGAATTAGAGTTTATCTTTCAATGCAAACTCGCCAACACGCGAGTCTCCCTCAACTCAACACCATCTTAGGCCTCACTTACAACGCAAGCTCGTTAGCTCGCCTATGACGTAAATTCGCCCAGGCCTGAGCTTCGCCTGCAGCATGAAATCGCCAGCGGTTGAGTCTACCCAAGACATTGAATGATGACACAATGAAATATGAAAAGGAGTATGTGTACAATGAGAAAATGTCAAAACTAATTCCCCCTCTATATGCAGAATCGAGCCTAAAATGATCGAAGAAGCGACAGACTCAATGTCAGATTACAATAGGCGGTACCGAAGATCCAGATAATCAATAAGGGCCTCTTTGTCTTCTATGTCTCGCCTTCGGCACTCTCATTACCACACGACGTGATGATGCACTGGAGCTAAGAATAGCTTCATTTCGGATTCCAAATCCGTATGTCGCAAGTCCTCCAATTTCGTGAGGAGCAATTCTAGATCGATGAGCCTCATTGAGCACCGCACTCTGAGCATGAAGTCACCCGGACAACAGAGGAAAGCCACACGATCTGAGAGGGACTGCTTCAGCTCCGCAAATGTACCATGACCCTGATCAAAGAGCGAGATCACTCGTTTCACGGCAACCTCCAACTCTTCTAACTGGACCAAAACCAGGTCCGAGGGTTAGGCCCCGAACCATAGTCAGGCGTGAGGACCGAGGAAGAGGCATCACCCCCTGTCTTCTTCTCATTAGACGCCTTTGCCCGCGGTGCCATCTTGAACAAGGAGGAGACAATCAACGCAGTGCCCCCTCCGACAAGAAAAGAAGACCATGCATGATGTACGTGTCCGTCATCCAACGGTCCAGATGGGCGGACGAACCGTCCATTACACCGCTTTTAATGCAAGAAGACGTGCCAATGTCAGTCCAGCTGGCGGGCAATCAAGACCGCGAGCAGACACCTGGTTACCCCCCAAATCAGCATTAATTTCGCCTTCAGCTTGATTTAGCTATGGTCAGAATGCGCCCATGGCTAAAAGTCACCTGCGGCTTGAGTTCGCATGTAGTTAGAATCCACCAGCGGTCTGAACTCACCTGCGTCTAGAATCCGACTATACCTTGAATTCTCCTGTAGTTAAAGGCCCACCTGCAATGGCCTCACAAGGAAAGACGAAAGCCGAAAGACAAAGGCGACAGCGACAAGGATAGATACGTGCACAAACACATTTGGGAAACCAAAAAAGCATAATATTCATCTAGTCTTAAGACAGTACATTTGAACAAAGTTATGATTTCACAATCAAACAAGTCATGACACAGTGTCAAAGGCAAAACAAGCAAAATGTCTTAACATGGTTTTAGACCTGAAATCCTAGTCCAACAAACTAAAGGATGTAAGCTCTGCTTTGACCGCAGCCACCCTTCTCGCGTGGCCCTCCCGGGCTTTGTCTTCAGCCTCCTTCCGCCGCTCTGGCAGCCTTAACCGTCTCTTCACAACGGGCCTTCTTGGCCTCCTCCACTCGGGAGCTTTCGGCCGCTGTCTCCCACTGTCGTTTAGAGAGAAGCGAGCTACTCGGAGATAGGAGGGGCATCCCTATCCGTCTAGCTATCGTGCTCCGGGCCTGTTCCAGACGTTCGGCCACCCAGACTAACTCGTCAGATTCTCTCTGCTCACTAGTGGGATCCAACGAAAGACCAGGGGACGGAGCCTGAGCCTCAGGTGCCCCGGATTCATCTAAACCTGCATCAAAACCCTCGGTACCTTCGGTGGGGTCTTCCGAGAACCATTCTCTAGTAGTCTGACAGCCCTTCCTTCTTGAGGAATGAAGTGCCCCCCTCGGACGACGCTCATGTTCCGTCAGACAGAAACTCTAAAACCGGAAGCCCTCAGGATTAGCGCTAGCGCCCCGGTACCACCGACAATATAAGAGCGTATGGTGCAAATCACGATCCTTTACAGTAAAGACCCGAACTTGGAAAGAGCTTGTTCGCCAAGGAGAACAGGTCGAGAGCATGCTCAAAAGGCCAGATGCTGAAGAGCCATGTGATTTTCAAGGAGATGATGACCAATCTTCGTCAAAGCAAAAGGGCAAATCTTCGGATAGCCACTTTCAGCAGAAGTACAACTTCCAAGATGAGCAAGTCATCCCAATCTTCGAATCCTTGATCAATGCGAGAAAGATCAAGCTCCCAGAATCGATGCGACCTGAGGAGATGTCGAGAACGGATTATCCCAACTATTGTGCGTACCACGGGATGGTTCATCATCCCACCTCTAAATGCTACATCCTAAAGGATAAGATCCAAGCCTTATTGGTTGCAGGAGTATTTACCCTTCAATCCTGATTTACATCTATCGTTGGAGTGGGGGTAGTCATGATTTCTCTGCAAAACCATATACTACCTTGAGCTTTCTCTCTGGCGGAGCCATGATGAGTTGAAGCTCGTTATAAATCAACTCCAAGGTGAGTCCAAAGTCAGACGTGAGCATCTGACCCCTTACCAAAAGACTATCATGTTAATGATTACCTCTGATAGTCACTTCCTCCAAATTCCCTCGCTAATCCTCTTCAATAGGATGGCGGGATCACAAAACTATCACATTAATGATTACCTCTAATAGCCACTTCCTCTAAATTCTCTCGCCAATCCTCTTCAAAAGGATGGCGGGACCACAAAACTATCACGTTAATGATTACCTCTGATAGTCAATATTCTTTCAAAAATATCTTTCCAACTTAGACCTACCAAGTGATGTGCCTTCGTTTCCAACATCGTCATACTTCTAAAGTCACTGAACGATATGATTTTCCTAACATCGTCATTTTCCCAAATAACGTTCGTTTTCCTAACGTAGGCCTACCAAGTGATGTGCCTTCGTTTCTAATATCGTCATATTTCTAAAGTCACTGAACGATGTGATTTTCCTAACGTCGTTATTTTCTCAAATGACGTTCGTTTTCCAACATTGGCCTACCAAGTGATGTGCCTTTGTTTTCTTTATTATCGTTATACTCCTAAGTCACTGAACAACATGATTATCCTAACGTCTTTGTTTCCCCAAATGACGTTTGTTTTCTAACATTGGCCTACCAAGTGATGTGCCTTTGTTCTCATCATCGTCGTCATACTCCCATGTCACTGAACGACTTGATAATTTTCATACCGTCATTCCTACGAATGACGTTGTTTATAACATTGGCCTACCATGCGATGTGCCTCTATCCCGATCACAATCGTTATACTCTCATGTCACTGAATGACTTGATCATTTTCATACCGTCATTCCCGCAAATGACGTTGTTTATTAATAGTAGCCTACCAAGGGATGAGCCCCTATCTTGCCCTTTGTTTCTAAATAGTGACCTACCATGCGATCAATCACTATTCATCAATGGTACTACATCATCCTAGCAGGCCTACCATGTGATGAGCCTCACTTACAAAATACCAGGTTGAGTTGTTATATTGAACGACACAACCAAACTCTAACACTTAATCCAATGCCTTGAACGGCTAAGGATAGAGAAGAAATCTTAGCATGAAGTCTAAGAGAAACTTCTCGACAACTTACCATGCTAAGGGCAAAAGCATAGCTAGTCTAACTCAAACGGCAGTTAGTAAAGACAAAGCAAGTCCGTTGATAGCTGAGGATTTGCTAAAAATCCTAAGTCTTGATTGTCAGTCCCACATGAGTTTGATGAAGTTCACCATGGAGCATTGAAGCTCATCAAGAGGCCAAGCTCACTAAGAGGCCAAGCTCGCCAGGAGGCCAAGCTCGTCGTGTAAGCCAAGCTCGCCACAACCAAGAGAGTTCAAAGTATTCCAGACCCATACAACCTAATTTGGGTCTAAAAACTTTGAAGGGGGGTTTTGTAGACACTAAAAAGTGCCAAGAAACGAAGGAGAGTCGAACCTCACTACAAGCACGACGAGGGTCATCACAACGACGAACCTCAGCCTTAATTCATGAAGTTTCTCTCAATTCAATAGGACAAACAACACCTTACCTATCAAAAGACGAAGTTCGCCTAGAAATGAAGTTCGCCGAAGACGAAGCCGCAGTTAAGCTCGCCAAACATATAGTGAAGTGAATGAACATCATCTCGTCAGGCGGACAAAAATCATCTGGCAGATGAACCTCGTCAGGCGGACAAATCTCGTCTAGTAGACGAACCTCGTCAGGCGGACAAACCTTGTCTGGCAAACAAACATCGTCTGGCAGATGAACCTCGTCAGGCGGACAAACCTCGTCTGGCAAACAAACCTCGTCAAGCGGACAAACCTTGTCTGGCAAACGAACCTTGTCAAGCGGACAAACCTTGTCCGGAAAACGAACCTCGTCAGGCACCGTTTCAAAGGGCTACATTAAATAAGGGTTAATGACCAATAACTCACCCCTTTAAGAAGAGTTAATGACTACTAACTAACCTATTTAAGGAGAGTTAATGACCTCATTTAACTGGGAGTTAATGACCACTAACTCCTTTATTATAAGGGGAGTTAAATCTCATTAACTCACTCCATAATGGCCCTAAGCCTATAAATAGGCATGATCAACATGAAAAGAAAGGGGGGGATTGAGAGGCTAATAAAAAAAGCATATATCTCCTCCACTCTCATGGATCTTCATAGATCATTGGCTAATCATTTGGCCTTAGAACATGGAAGCTCATAACGAGCATGACGAGGATCATTACAATGATGAACCTCGTCTCAAACAACAAAACTTGTTGTTAGAATCATGATATGAAGCTCGTCATTGGAAACGAGATTCGAATCTCTTCATTGGAAATGAGACTTGACATCAAAGACGAAGCTCGTCATTAGAAATGAGGTTCGAAGCTCGTCATTGGATATGAGGTTCGGAGTTCATCACAGGAGGAGAAGTTCGTCAATAAAACCAAAGCTTGTCATCGGATTTAAAGCTCGTCAGTAAAGATGAAGCTCATTATCAAAGAATCTTACGAGACTCGCCATGCAGTGAGGCTCGACATCCAACACGAGGTTCGCATGCAGCGAGGCTCGACATCAAAGACGAGGTTCGCTAACGCAATGAAGTTCGTCACCCACATTAAATCAGGCTGTAACTGCCATGGAGACCCAGTCAGCCACGTGGGCTAAATCCAAGGAGTCAGTTACGCTACTCCACAATTTTAGTGCATTAGTTACGCCCACGATTCCACGATTATAGCACGTCAGTTAGGTGCTCAAACCCTATAAATAGCCACAGATGGCTACAGAGAAAAGGGTTGGTTGGTTAATTGAGACTTTTAATCATCAGAAATCAGAGCTTTTGCGTGTAAGTCCGGAGATCGAACCTCAATTCTAGCCGGCTAACGAAGGTCAGAATCTCTTGTGATCCTGTTCTGATCGTCAACGGGAGGCAAGCTCGACTCAAGCATCGGGGGAAACATCTTTTCACCACCAAGAACCCACGTTAAACAAAGATAGGCTGAATTAATCTTCTCTTCATCTGTAATCGAGGGAGAGTGAGTGATTGTAAGGGTTCGTACTAAGTGATCGAACCCAGTTTTCTTAAAACAAGAAAATCAATCCCAACATTAATTTTTTGACCCTACAGGGGCAGAGATGGTAACTATCATAATGTATTTAATAGTATTTATTGTGAGGTGTTGGTCATTAGTGCACAAGAGGGGCTTGAGGCTTGAGGCATTATGTCACCTTTCTACTCGTCTGGTGGTCAATAAGTACCATGTTTTGAGTCACCCTTGCAAGGTGTCGGTCGATTAGTTGGTCGAGCATAGTGGTTAAGCAATCGACTCAACCAGGGACGACACATGAAGCTTTTTGGTTTTTTGACACGTGACGACTTTCGGGTTGTCGGCATGTGATGCCTTTCGGGTCGTCCTTATAAGATGTTTGCATGTCGAGTCGATCGAATGGGGCCTTTGATTATATTGAGGTGCTGACTTGATTATGCATAATGTGAGATACTTGTCTGCCATTAATTAGAGATTATTTTCCATCACTAAAACTATTATAATAGTTGGCCTGTTTTACTTGGAGTTAGTCTACGCCGGGATTGAGTGAAATATAACAGTTCTTGTTGAGTTATGAGAGGTATTAATAAGGGATCTAAAGAGTTCTTTTGGATGTGACGTGGCTGACGTCAGCGAATTCTTTTTAACCAATGTCACTTCGTATTTCGTGTAAGATTGTGGGTTATTCAAGGCAAGCACGCTTTGTCTCGATTTGAGAAAAGATGCTTCAAATTCTGGAATTAATCTGAGCTGTTAGTTGGGGTTCAGCTTGTCTAATGAAATTCTGATAGTTAGAGGCCCACTTGCACTATAAATAGAGCTATGGTGGTGAGGGAACGATTACTGCTTTTTGAAATTCTGAATTCAAAGTTGGTAAGTATTCTGATTATCTCTTATCTCAACTCCTAACGCTAAGCAAGAAATGCTTGTCGAGATCCATTTGAAGGTCACACTGCCTCAGCTTAGAGCTCTCCATGGGAAGTATGATATTCCCTATAGTTACACATTGGCGGTGTCGACGAGATGGCAGATGGTTTATGACCATGACGATAGTCGGGCCCCTCTCTATTTGAAGCATCTGGAGTTCAGCCTGCACTTGCCTCTAAATCCCTTCCTCCGCCGCGTGTTCACCTCCTTGGGGGTGTCGTCGATGCAGATTAAGCCAAATGTCATAGCTAGGTTGGTGGGGTACATGGTAATCTGAAGTTGGCTAGAGATCAAACTGTCGTTAAATGTGTTGGGCCATTTGATTAGCATCAAGGTGCACCAAAAATAAACTCATTATCACTTCTAGGCAGTGGGCAAGTTCAAGATCGTCCTAGACCTTTCCGACTCGAATAAAGATTAGAAGGAGAGGTTTGTTTGGGTTTTAGGGGATGAATCAGACTTGGACTGCTCTTATTGACCTGAGATAATAAGGGAGGCTCTGATGGTGGGGAGATTGTTGGATGAGGAGAAGGAAGTCCTGTATTTTATCAAGGGTTATATCGGCTCTCGTGAGATGGGGCATCTACTCGACAACTCTATATTAAGAGTTGTTGGCATATTCGTTGAGCCACCTATAGCGAGGGACCAAGAGAGGGTTGCCCAATTAACTATCCTCAAAGAGGAGGTTGATAGAGTGCCGACAGCTACACCTGTCGAGTCTCAGGAAGAAACACCAGTGAGGTCAGCAAAGCACCTTCACCAGGACTTGGCCCCTAGGGGGCCTTTAGGATCTCACGCTCAGGCTGCCAACACATCGGCCATGCCAATAGGACTAGCGCCCCGACGGCTCATACTAAGAGAGTGAGGAGGATACCCCAGAAGGTCAGCGGTCGGGGACCTAAATGGGTGGCTGAAGCAGTCACGGTCGAAGTCATCCATCTGGATGAGGGGTCTTTGACTCGAGAAGAAGGGGGAGAGGTGCCTCTTGAGGCTAGGGTCGAGACTAAAGCCCAAACAAAGAAGGAGGGGTGCCCCCAACCCAGCCGAGTCGACTCATCACCAGAGAAAAGAGTTGGTCACTGGGGAGGTTGTTCCATCGAGTTTAGCACATCCTTATTCTCACCGGGTTAGTAAGATTAATACGAAGGCCTGGGAGAGGATGAGGACACTGCTATTGGGACCTTGGGTGTCGACCCTTGGTACACTTGGGAACCCTCTCTGAAGCATTGTTTCTATCTTGCTCTCCATCTCGATGAGAGGAGGTTGGTCCTTGGGTCCCGACTCACCTAATCGATAGCGGTGGAACAGTTCTAGTTTCCGCGCGATGTGGAGATTTTGGGGAAGCCCCTAATGTCGGCCTTCAATAAGTCGTCCAGAGTACTTGGTCCGTAGGGCTCTCATGAAGAACGAACTCTTTGGGCGAATGGAGAAGATCCAAACTTCTTTCCTCAAACTCCAAGGGGAGGTGGAGGCTCACCAAATTAACGTGGGGGGTAACCTTGATGAGGGCCTCAAATACCTGTTGGCCAAGGAGCAGGAGTTAGACGTCTTGGCATCGAGAGATGAAGGTATGGAAGAAGATGATCAAGGGTTTGAAGGCCTCAGATGCCCAAAAATCTTTTAAGATTGATAGCCTCAAGTGCGAGCTTCAGGAGAGCCACTAGAGAGTAAGACACTTATCTGAGCAGGTTACATAGGGGTAGTAGGATAAGGACAGCACTGTGGGGTAGGTTGAGGTTGAGTGTCAGGCTGCCCAACATGCCAGGGGCAAGCTTGAGGAGGCAAAACTGGCCCAGATGAGGCTCCAAGAGGAGTGTGCTCGTCACGAGACCTCTGGTAGAAGCTCAAAGTCAGATTTCCTATCTAGCGTCATAGGCCTATTGATCTGAGGTCATGGAGGAGTATTGCCAAAGCCTTTTTGGCAAAGTAGAGGTGTCGATAGCTTGTATGGTGGGGTTTCACTATGTAAAGGCTCAACTCCTAATTGAGATGAGGAGCACGTCTGATCGCTTTTGCTATCCTCTACGCGTTGCCACTTATTTGGACTTGCTCCTGGAGATAGAGAGCCAAGGTGGAGGGATCGACATGGGTGAGGAAGATGAAGATAAAAGGTCGGATGAGGAGGTCGACAAGGGCCCCAAAAAAGGGCTAACATAGGAGGCGAGAGCTCGACCAAGGTGACTGGTGAGGACTCTGGTCAAAAGAGGAGTGACGGGGTCGAGTGCGAAATGTGCTCTACTCCTTCGTCACCTGCTGCCAGTACTTCCTTTCCTTTGACTCTAGGACCTAGCATGGATCTCTCCTAGGCTTCGACCTATTGCTTAGGATTTTTATATTGCCTTGGGTCGCCTTGTAAATGTTATCACTTGTAATACTTTTTGAAAGATAAATAAAAGGACACTTTTTGATTACTTTGAAATTTATATTGAATTGTGATCTGCCCATTATTGTTTGTCTTAAATCATTCTTCAAGTTGTTAGTGTAAGTCAACAAAACCTTAAGTTGCAAATTGTCTATTGATTATTATGGCATCTATGCCGCCTTCATAATAACTTGGTGGCTTCTAGATCTTGGATTTATGTAAGTGAGGGTGAGCACTTGAATCAATCGTCTGAGTTGACTTCTAAACGTCCCCAAACTTATCATATGAATTGTTGAGTACAACAGACTTAGCAGTGGCACTTAGTTTCACTAAGTATGGGTGCTAGACAGCTTGCGATTAAGGATGACAGAGATTGTCATGAAATTGGCCGGGCCCAGAGCCTCCTCTCAAGCAGAGAAGTTGGATAAGAAGAGGAGGAGGCAAGAGTCAATGGCCTAGTGCATCGGCTAAGTGGCCTCAAGTTGACTCGGTGGTGAATGTGGAGGCTCTCGCAACGAGTCTTAAGGAGAACGTGTAGCCAGCTGCCCTAACTCTCTAGCCGCCAAAGGTCATTATCCTTGATGCTGCCTCTCCTCCAAAATAATTAGGCGGCGATCAAGGCACTGAGCAGCTGGTGGCCCAAGCTCGAGCTGGTGAGTTAGCAATCTCGACTTCTTTTCCCGAGTCTACCCATAGGCCGGGTAAAGAGCCTGTTGGGATGTCTAGAGCAGCGGGAGAGGACGTCAAGATAAGCAGGAAAAGAGCCTACAGGGGAACTACCTAAGGCTGACACTGCTCCGCTGGCGGAGAGGGGCTTATGCTGGCCGTTCTGCCACTATGTCTTAGAGGTAGAGGACCAAGTGTGGGGCGAGCTTTGGGCCAAGCTGATTGGTGAGCTAGGAGGTCCCTCTGATCATCGAGAGGAGTTCTCGGAGGATGAAAAAATTATCCTTGTTAGGCATCTCGACAGAGAGAGCTTGATCCTCACGTCAGGGTTAGCTCAGATTCAGGCCTTGGTGCAATTTTTGGTCCCAAAGGATGGAGAAATCCTGCAGGAGGCGCTAAGTGCCGACCTGCATTTGGACCTTAAGGGCTACCTCTTACGGGCGCTCTCATTGAGCAGGAGTTGTTTTCTTAGCTCTATTTCGCGTTGAGGCTCCCTGCCAACTTCAAGGGGGCTATAGCAGCCAAGAGGGCACCAGGGAGACTGCTGAGAGGAAAGTTAGTGCTTTAGAGGCTGAGCGTGTGGCATGGAGTCAAAACAAGGGCAAGCCACGACGGAAGTTGGAGATGAGGGATGACATGATCAAAGGGCTCTAAGGGCATTGCTCCAAGCAATCCGCCGCTATCGCCAAGCTGAAAGAAGAGGTTGGCCATTACCAGTATGATATCATCGAGTTGGATGACTGAATCAAATACTTGGGGAAGGAGGTTGAGGCCGAGAAGCATGCCCGACTTGATGCATCGGTGGGACCGCTTAGACGCCCAAAACTTGCGGCTGGATCTTGAGGTGGAGAGCGTGGATGTGCAGTGCGGGCACTTGGGGGCACGTACCCCGTGCACATTCCAATAGAAATGAATGATGATGTGCCCCCAAGGAAATTTAGTGGGTGCCCCCGTTAAAAGGCCCAAATAGACACAAGTCCAAGCCCAAACTCTATGAAAATTATATAATTCCATACCTCTCTGTAGATTCACTAGGCCTGTGATTTGACAAAACATATAAGCCTTCTTAGTATTAGCCCCTACATCATTAAAATTTTCCATTAGTCCTTCAAATGACTAAAATTGCTATAAGATCACTCAGTTCATAGGTTCTTTTGAAATGAGTTCCTCATATCATTGAAATTGCTACTAGTCCCCCAATTTTAAGTTAATTTAAGACTTGTCCCTCAAATCTAGTGTGGATGTAACAATTATATGAAAATTAGTCCCTCAAATCATTGAAATTGCTAGGAGGTTCCCACATTATCATAAGTTGTTTCAAATTAATCTCTCTAATGACTAATTTTACTCTTGATTGAAGGGACTAATTTAATAAATACTTAAAAATTTAGGGACCTAGTTATAATTTTAATTATTTGAGGGAATAATGGACTAATATAAAAAAACCAACAAAAAAACCCTAAAAATCTCTATCCTCGATGTGCATTGTTGAATATGTGCCCCCATAGTAAAAGTGTCTTGGAGGACCTGGACCCATCCCTGTTTAGGATAGCCATTTCTTTTCTATAACTGTCCGTTTTGTATTCTCGTTTCGTAATCTTGGTTTCATTATACGTTTCCGGTATATCCGCAATATACAGTATTGTCCTCAACGCCTCTTTCATTACACGAAAATTGCCCTTCTTGTTGCCTCTTTCTTGTTAATTCTCATAACGGAACTCTAACTGCACGAGAATCTCGTTCTTGTTTTATGTTTCTTTCTTTCATTTTGCTAAGAACACGAGAATAACACGTCGTTTACGTTTCTTTTCTTCGATTGCCTCGACTACTATATTATGGACCTCCCTCTTATTTTCTCTTCATAATCATGTTCCTTCTCTAAATTTGATTTCTATTTTAGTTATGTTTTCGTTTCTTTCTTTCCATCTACAAATTCATGCTTCTCTTTCTATTTCTTCCTTGAAATTATTATGATTCATTATCTTTTTATAGAATGTATAGTCATGTGTAAAACATCAGAGAATTATACTGTGAAGCAAATTAAGAGCTGCCTCATGTGTGGAATTGCAGTCCTCGTTTAGCGTACAAATTGGCCTAGAAAATTCAGGTAATTAATCATGATCGACTTCCTTGATGATGTGTTTGATGGATTTCCTAATAAGTAATAACTCACTTTTTATTGATAGACCACAATTATTCACACGTACGGATAAAAAACAAGTAAAATATAGTTCATTAGAATTAGATTAATGCCCATATATATATCAAGTTTATTCTTGTGCAAACGGTTTTTTGTCAAAGATACGTTAGAAGACAGACCATGAGAACCTCCACAAGCGTTGGCCAACTTTTAAAGACTATTGAAACCTTAATTTAATTTGGTGGCTCTATATATAACATTGTGATGTCCCTTATATACGTATAAGTTTAATTTGTTTGAAGCCTTGAAGGGACTGTAGTTTGTAGTAGGACAATTTTAAAGATCATGAAAACTTTAACCAAAGACAATGCTTCCAAACCTTAATTACAGTTCAAATTTGAAGTGATAGAAAATAAGAGAGAGAGAGAGAGAGAGAGAGAGAGAGAGAGAGAGAGAGAGAGAGTGAGGTTTTTTATATATACTAGTTGGATTGCACGTGCAATGCACGTGGTTAAATTTTTAATTTTAATTTAAAATATAATTTTATTTATGGAAAGATTTTGTATAAATTTATTGAATGTAAACAATTTAGCCAAGATATAAACATAATCTTAAAATTCACAAGGTTTGAACAATAAAATTATATTTAGTGATGATGCTAATTCTCGGAGAGTAAGAAATCTTGCTGCTTTACAAACAAAAGCTCTTCTTCATGTCTTATCATGTAATTTAGCTTCATGTAAGTCATGTCTTATTTGTTCATTCTACAATGTTTTACTGATCCACATACTATTGCTATTCCAATTAATTCTACCTCCGGAAGTGATCCCTTTAAAATTTCTGAACAGATTATTCCTGGTGATGCATTATGATATGGAACACTTAATTTCTCTAGCCGTTACTTTTATCTTCATTATATGTCTTAAGAAGCTTCCTTTGCACATATGTCTAGCAGCAGTGAAACCTTTGAAGTATGGCCGCTTATAAACAGATTTTTTGCTACAACCCATAAAAAAAGAGAAATGTATCAACCGATAATGGTTCTTAAGTAGATATTTTGCTGTTTGTAGCCAATATTGTAACCATTTTGTTCTTTTAAATCATACACACACTTAGTATTTGAATATCCAAACATCCACTGTTCTAGATAGCTAATAATATTTGAATTTCCAAACATCTACCATTCCAGATAGCTAATCAGTTTGCTCTTTGAAACTTGTTGTAGTTCCCGCAATTGAGAGAGTTATATACAACACATGTTCAATTCATCAAGAAGAAAATGAAGATGTCATCAGTTTAGTTCTCCCCTTTGCCACCTCTATCGGTTTTGAACTGGCAACTCTTTTCCTACAATGGCCTCACTGTGGTCTCCATGTCTTCCATGGTGGTAAGTTCTTCAAATTATAGTTGTCAAAACAATCTTGAAAATTCTCATGATCTTTTAATCAGT
>BQKN01061758.1:4509-24155 GCA_022839385.1 Asparagus kiusianus
TTTTCTAAAAGCAAAGACAGGGGAAAGTGTGCTATGCTTTTGAATACATAGGCTTCGTCTTTCTTGCGGGAAAGACTACTCGGCAACGCGTGTTAGGCGTTGACTCCATCTCTGTCTTTTCTAAAAGCAAAGACAGGGGAAAATGGGAGACTAGAAGTGGGATCTCCACTCCGAGAATCGAAAAGATTCGGATAATCCTAACTGTCGTAAGGTTTGATTATTGAATCGAAAGGTCCAAACGACCCTAACTGTCGTAAGGTTTGGTCATTTGAATCTGAAGAGGAAGAATTTTATATTCTATCTTCAGCAGGAAAGGAAACTCGGGGTGGGATCTCCACCCCCAGAATCCGACAGGTGAGACTAGGAGTGGGATCTCCACTCCGAGAATCGAAAAGACTCGGATAACCCTAACTGTCGTAAGGTTTGGTTACTCGATTTGAAATTGGGCCTCTCGTTCATTGAAGGAATCGAGAAGGGATTTTGGTTGTGGTCCTAACTGTAGTAAGGTTTGACCAAATATGAAATTTGAGAACGATCCTAACCGTAGAAGGGTTTGATCGATCGATTTGTGGACCTCTCGTTCTTTGGACGAATCGAGAGGGGAATTTGGCTTTGGTCCTAACTGTAGTAAGGTTTGACCAAGGGACTTGTGTGGTAGAGACTATGAGTAGTCAAAAACCACTGAAAGTTTCGTGAGGGAGAATTGATCGCACTAAGTGATCAGATTTCATCTCAGCAAAAGAGAATTAGACTCTGTTAAACAAGAACATTCGGACTTCGAATATTGATTTCTTGTTCATCAGCGACCGGGTTATCCCTAAGAATACCCCGCTGTGGCATTCTTCCGGGAACTTCCTGGTACCTCAATTCTTCTGAGAATACTAAGGACAGTATCTCTTCAGAAATTTGCCATTTATTGGCATCATAAGCCGGTCATCATCTTTGGTGACTAGGCGATATGCACCGTTCGAGTAAACTGTTTCTACTACGAACGGTCCTTCCGCTTTGGGTTCAAACTTATTGAAAATCATCAGGAGACTGGTTCAATAAGTAGTATTGGTATCGGGTTATCCTTAAGAATATCACGTATAATATTCTCCAGGAACTTCCCGTTAGATACAAAGGAACAGTTTATACTCATATTCCCGTTGGAGTCTTGAAAGAAGCAATTTATACTCATATACTTTTTCGGAGTGTAGCGATTGTTCTCATTCGGTTTATTCTGCGATTGAGAAGCCGGCTTCAATCAAGGTCTGGATGCTTTTCTTTAAAGCAAAACAGCCTTTGGTGGGATGAATAATCCTTCTGTGGTACCTGTTTTCGTCAAAAGTTGCTGTTTTCATTGCTTTGGTATCTGTTACAACTTCAGGCGTTACAACAGAGTTTGAAATGAAAACAAAAGAGATTACAACTTTATCGAAAATAAACACGAGATCCCGGATTGGTTCGGTCTCGCTTGCGTGGGTTGTTGGCCTGTGACGGGGACGTCGATATCCGTGGACCGCCGATTCTTCAAGATCCTTTCCGGTAAAATCCGGCAGAGTTTCGTCTATCCGCGAAGGGATATAGAAACAGAACTTCGTCGATCCGCGTGAGATCTAGAAGTTATAAGCGTATATCTCGGCTAAAACGAGATAATAGCTCTTCTTAGTGGTCACCGCTAATGGGCAGCACTAAGGAAATGGAAGGGGGTGAATGAAGGAGACTGATGAAGAACTCCTTACTCCTCGTTTCGGCAGAGCTTCGCTGCTTTAGAAATCTTCAGACTCTGCTCTCCGGCAGGGCTTCGCCGCTTCAAACAAAGGGGAATCCTTGGCTAAGATAATTCAGCCTTGAATTCAGAGCCTTTGCCTTCAACTCCAAAGAAATCAGCCCTCCACAATGAAGGCCAAGGAGGCCTATTTATAGGTAAACAAGGAGGGGAGGGGGGCTGCCTTGAGGACACCCCCTAGGGGGGGGTGTCTCGGCTATGGTGCCGAGACACCCCTTGGGGGTGTCTTCGTTCATGGCCGAGACACACACCCCTCGGGCGTTCTTTAGTTGATTTCGCTGTAGTGCCTTTATCCGGACTTAGATTTGACTGATTCCTGGTTGTGTTGGAAGCCCGTCGAGGAGTTCTGTAGATCCCGATGGTTGGATTATCAGTGTGGTGATCGGGACAAGGCGGGTGTTGGCCCAATTGCGGTGATCGCGGGGTTTTCGGTCAATCCGTATCCCCGTGATTCTGACATTCTGTCGGCTCACGTAGTCCGTCGGTTGGCTTCAATCGCTCACCGACGTCGTTTGAATTTCTTGTGAACCGGGTAGTGACGTTCCATCGTCGCTTGTTAACACTGAGCTGTGTGCGGGGACCTATCGGCAATTTTTGATGCCTACAGATACCCCCTCCAAAGTGTTTCGGACTCGTTTCCTTTATAGAAGAGACCGGAATACTTTGGATATGATTGGTCCAGCCTTCAGTCGGCCTAAGGGACCTGTGGTTCGCTTCAACTCTCGGCTCCTTCGATCTTCGGTTTATCCGGTGCTTTGTCGAATAACCGAAGTTGTTTCGGCGCTGCGTTCATCGCCTGGCCGTCGTTAGAGTCTCGAGTCTAAGCTGGTGAATTGAGTTTGGCTCGTGTCATTGAGTTGACTTTTGAACTTGCTATCCCAGTCACATCGTGTTGACTTGGGGGTCTCGGTTGACTTTTTGTTGCAACGTGCTGAATGACGTTGACCTAAGGTTACGCGTTGACCGGCGTCCACCTCAGGGTTTCAAACCGCATGGGTTGACTTTTGTCGTCACGTGTTGACTTTCGTCGTAACGTGTTGACTTTTGTCGCAACGCGCTGTCCGGCGTTGACCTAAGGTTACGCGCTGACCGGCGTCCACCCTAGGGTTTTGGAACCGCATGGGTTGACTTTTGTCGTCACGTGTTGACTTTCGTCGCCACGTGTTGACTTTTGACGCAACGCGCTGTCTGGCGTCGACCTAAGGTTATGCGTTGACCGGCGTTTACCTTAGGGTTTCGAACCGCATGGGTTGACTTTTGTCGTCACGTGTTGACTTTCGTCGCCACGTGTTGACTTTTGCTACAACGCGCTATCCGGCGTTGACCTAAGGTTACGCGTTGACCGGCGTCCTCCTTAGGGTTTCAGAACCGCTTGGGTTGATCTTCGTTGCAACGCGCTGAATGGCGTTGACCTAGGGTTACGCGTTGACCGGCGTCCACCTTAGGGTTTTGGAACCGCTTGGGTTGACTTTTGTCGTCACGTGTTGACTTTCGTCGTCACGTGTTGACTTTTGTCGCAACGCGCTATCCGGCATTGACCTAAGGTTACGCGTTGACCGGCGTCCACCTTAGGGTTTTGGAACCGCTTGGGTTGACTTTTGTCGTCACGTGTTGACTTCCGTCGTCACGTGTTGACTTTTGTCGCAACGCGCTGTCCGGCGTTGACCTAAGGTTACGCGTTGACCGGTGTCCACCTTGGGGTTTTGGAACCGCTTGGGTTGACTTTTGTCGCCACGTGTTGACTTTCGTCGCCACGTGTTGACTTTTGATGCAACGCGTTGTCCGGCGTTGACCTAGAGTTACGCGTTGACCGGCGTCCACCTTAGGGTTTCGAACCGCATGGGTATTGTTTTGTGGAATTCATCCGTATTTTCAACCATTGGTGAAGAAAATCAACTTTTGTGTGGAAACATCAGGGGCACCGAAAAAGCATTCGGGGGGTCAAAAGGCTGTCCAGGGGGTCAAAACCCGGGTAAAGCACCCCGGGGTGCCTCGGCGTTGCCGAGACACCCCTAGGGGTGTCTTGCCTTCTTATGGTCCCCCCCCCCCTTGGTGTTTTGTCTTGTTGTCCACTTGTACATGGTCCCCCCCTTTATTTCCCTTTAATTTGAAATTCAAGAGAGAGAGAGAGAGAGCCCCCCAAAACCGAGCCCCCCCTTCTTCATTCGGTTTCTTCTTCCTCCTCAAGCCTCTCCATTAAAGCTTTGAAGAACTCATCCAATCACGAGAAAGCTCGGGTTTGGTGGGTACCCATTTGCCGGATTTCTCTCCTCTTCCAAACGAGGGTTTCGACTTCCATTTCCGAGTTCGGAGGAGTCTCTCTTGATTTGGGTAAGATCCCCTCTTCAATCCTCCTATTTTTTGTAAAGATTGCATTTTTATGCTTGCAATGGATAGGGGTTGTGTATGCAATATGTTCTTTGGGGGGTTTTATGCAAGGGCCGAAACTATAGGGGCTTATTTGCAAACTTTTTAGGACTGAAATTTTGGGGGCTTTTATGCAAATATGAACTGAAATTTGAGAGGCTTGGGTTCATGTTAGTTTCATCAAGAAATGAGGTGCTTTGTGCAAGAGGATTAAAGGAATTGTTTGGAGGAGTTTATTTGCAAAACAGCCCATATAATTTTCTGGGGTCTAATTTGCAAAATGACCACGAATTTGGGGCTGAAATCCAAAGAGTGTTGACCCCAAACTCTTGATCGAATTTTTGGTAAAGGCATGTGGATGCAAAACCAAAAGTTCGAGGAGGGGCTTATATGTAAAATTGACCAAATTCTGCAAAAGGACTTATTTGCAAAATTTGATCAGAATTATAGGGTACCGGGATGTTAGATGATCAAGTATAATGACCATGACCCGAGTCACACGTGTCCTTGGCCTGAATTTGGCCTTGAGCACGGGGGGTATTTCGGGCATTTCACTAAAATTTACCGCGAAACGACGATTATCGTCCCGCGTGCACGAAATTCGTAGGTTTAATTAGACTTTAACTATAAAATCCTATTTGTTTATAGGATTTCAAGTCCAAGTGCTTAATTTCCCCTTTTTTTTTAATATCTCGTGTATGTATATTGTACCTGACGTGCCTCTTTTTGTTGCAGGTTCGCGATGTCTCCTTGTCGATCTCGACCTTCCGGGAGTCACTCTCGTCCTCAGCATAGCGAGGAAGAGGCTCCTACGGCATCGTCCCCAGTGGCCTCTCTCTTTGGGGGTGAGAATTTTCATACCTTTTTTTGTACCCCGGATTGACCTCTCGCGGGTTATGCCGGAAGAACCGATACCCCTCCCGCGGGGGTTAAGGTTTCAGACTTGTTTTGCTTAGCCAATTCAAGTCTTCGGGTATATTGGGGCGATCTCGTGTTGCCTTACACCTTATAGGTCGGTGTATGTTATCACGCGATTACGTGATGACGTATACCGTCCTCCCGGTGTAGGGCACTCGGAATCGTCTTCGCCAATTATCCCGTGAACAATCTCATTTTGCTTTTATGAGATAGATATTCTGACCCTCCGTTTCGTTGCAGTCGATTTTCCCGGTGGTAGCTTTCCTACTCATGCTACTACTGGTTGCAGCCGTGAGGTCTTCTCTTCGGCTTCTGTTAGACAAGCAATTGATCCGCTTCCGCAGTTTGACCGGGATCGTTCAGACGAATCTCGTTGCTTGATACTGGATGGAGGACGTCACTGTTTACGCCAGCTTATCACCGATGCTCCTCTCACCGCGGACGCTTCGTCTACCCAGGCTTTGAAAAAGCCGGATTTTCTGTTCGGGGATCATGTGAAGGATCCCGACGCATTGACTCTCACTGAAGAGCACTGGCTAACTCTTGAGGAGAGCGCTCTTCTATACATTCCTTCCGTCCCTCGACATTGTTCTTTCACTCATCTGGAGGGACAGGGTGTGGAGAGACGGATGTCTTGGAAACTCACTGATGACGCTGTGCGGGTTCAGTGCGGGTATGTTTCACATGGAAAGAACCCTGGTTCTGGCGGATATCATCCTGTTCGTGGCCTTCGACCCGGGATCATGGGCCTTGATGCCGCACCCCCAGGCGAGGTATTTGCAGCTGCTCCTACTGTGAGGAACCGCTTGGCTCTCCTAGGAAGAAGGTTGCCCCTCCCGGAGTACCGGTGCTACGGTTGGGCTTCTTCGTTACCCAAGGGATGGTGGCCTCGTATGACCGGCTATGTCTTGGGCCGTTGGGAGAAGATTCTGAAGAGCAGTGGCCTGTACGCGCCTATACGAGCTACTATGTATGGTCTCCCCGTCAGTTGCCGTCATTTCTTAGCGTTGTTGGAGACGTACATGCCTGATAGCAACACCTTCCTGACTGGTGACGGAGAGTTAGGATTGGCTCTCCACGAAATGCATCAGATTTCCGGTCTTCCGATGGGAGATTACCCTTATCAGGAGTATTTCCCTTCGAATCAGCAGTTATGGCGGTTGAAGCAAGATGACCCCGATATGTATGACACTCTCTGGGACCTCACCTGTCATTATCACACTTCCTTGATCCAGATTTCTCCTCCCGCGAAGACGAAGAGGAAAGTCAGTTTGAAGCAATTTGCCACTTATCTGTTCCAGAACTTGGAGGGTGATTTCAGCGTACCCGTTTGCGAGCTAGACGTCTTGACTATCACCGCTATTAACGAGTTGGTGGAGAAGAGTGAGGCTCAATCCTATACCATTGCCAACGCTGAGGGAGCCTTCCCTGCAGGGACTAAGTTTCGCTCGTTCTTCCGCCGTGCGCAGAAATCCATCGAGCCTCGGGCTCTGTTGGCAGGCTATTTGGCTCTATGGTTGAAGAAATGCGTTGTTCCTCATCAGTCTTCGGATACCTTACCTCTTGAGGTGCTTTTTCCCGCGGTTCAGTTAGCTTATGGGAGAGAGCTTTCTCTGCTCCCGGCGATGGTTGCCTGCATCCATTGCGGGCTCAGGAGTGTGGTCAGTAGTTTTACTCAGGTGGGGACTGAGTTATCTACCGAGCTTATCTGCCCTAAGGTTGAGCTCCCCTACGCATATTTGATGGCGTGGCTCGCTCTTCACCGTCCTGGCTTGATGTCGGCGCCTAGTGCCGTTGATGTTCCCGTCCCATACCTGCAGCTGTTGGAGAAGAGCAGATGGCTTGGGAGGAGATTCAAGGACGTTCAGCAGGAGCTTCAAGTCCGCAAGGGCTGGGAGTTCTTCAAGTGCTTCCCCCAGTTTTCGGGCCGTTATGGCGACGTTTTGACTGATGAGGAGAAACCTAGGAGTAACCGCACCATTCTCGGCATAGGTTGTTTCCGTTGGTTGGTAAACATCCGCGTCGGATATCTTGTCTTCCGGGTGAAGAACCGCTGCCATATAGAGCCTTACCTCCCCTGCCGTTTTGCGCGTCAGTTCGGCTATGACCAGCTATACGTTGGGAACCCCAGCCGTAGTTTGAGGGTTGAGGGAGGACTTGTCGACGGTGTGCGAGCATGGCTGTGGACTATGGCGGGTTGCACCGGGGCTCGCTTTGCTCTTCCCTCTTATAGGCGCAAGCCGATGATCACTTCCCTCAGCTGCAAGTGGCTCCTCTCTGCCTATGAATTCCTTGGTGTGAGGAGCCTTTCAGAGTTAGAGTCTGATCGCTCAGTGCAGGCCGCCATGATGGCTGCTCTTAAGGCTGAGGTGGCTCGGAAGCAGAGGAAGAAACGTGGTAAATCCTCTCTCTCCAGCAGAGATGATGCAGGGTCTCTCCCTATGGATGATGAGGCCGGGACTCCTGAGGGGGATTTTGTGGATATGGCCACCGACCAAGAAGAACTCGGTGCAGGTTTGTCATACCCTTTGACTTCCTTTCTTGAATCCGGCTGGTATTTATGAACGTTATCATTTCAGGTAGAACCACTGGCGATCATGAGCCACTTGCTTCTCACTTCACGGGCTCAGGGCTTGAGGACCGAGCTACTATGAGTAGTAAGCCTGCGCATGATCGACCTGTGGGTTCCAGTAGAGCTGGTACTTTGAAGAGGAAAAAGACCGTTCCCAGGCCACCTAGGGATCGACGTTCATGTGGAGCGGACTTGAACGAGATTGCCGGTGGTGAGGAAGATAACACCCTTTTGAACGCATTTTTGTTGCTTTGGGGTGATTTACCTTTGGGATTCATAATCATGTTTTGGATTTCAGGGATTTTCGAGGAAGGTGAGCTTCCCCCGGCTCCGGCATTTCCTGGATCCGACCACATGGATTGCTTTATGCAAGAAATGTGCGATGCTTTTCATGATGGCTCCCTAGGCATTGACCTGAACATTGATCTGGAGCCGGCGAACAGCGTCGATCGCACCATCCCATACTCAGGTATATCTCTATTCAAGGATATCCTGTGCTTTGCTTTCTCTTTTGTGCATCTCTCCAACCCTCTGGTTGTCTTGCAGATGCTGCCAGAGAAGAATTAGCTGAGGATGGAGTCTTTCCAGATGTGGGCTTCGGGGTACGGGAGCATGCTCCTGTTCCCGGCTTCTCGAGGCCCGATGCTGGATTACTGGCCGATATGTTGGCCGAACAGACTTCGGAAATACCTATGAGACCACTCTTTGGGAGCGGTTCATTCACAGGTATATATCCAATCCCGCTTTTCTTTACTTGCCTAAATTTCCATTTTGGCCAATAAGGAAGCGTAACTGTAGGACCAGGCGATGTGCCTGATGCTGCTACAGCTACGGGCGTTTTTCGACCTCCACCGAGTAGTACGACTGACTTGCCCACGGGGGTTGATACACACCCCATGACCACTCCTGTCGCTACTTCGGATTCCGTCGGATCTCAAACTGAGGGGACTTCTGCCGGCATGGGTATACCTCGAACTTCCCCTTCGGGTTTTCCGATTATTTTTTATAGTCCCTTATCTTCCTGTACTTCTGCTTTCAGGATCTCGATCCTCTCTTTATGAGCATGTTCACGCTCTTTTGGTCGATACCGATCCAGACCGAGACGTTTTTCGTATGGACCTGGGATATTTTACGACCTTCTATAATGGCATGATCGAGAAGCTTCTTCACAGGGGATGCTGTTTCGATCAGTTCAGGCGTTCCTTCTCTCGTCATATGATGATGATGAGGGAAGAAGGACACCCGGAGTTGGCCGACTCTTTCACTGCTGAATTCGCTGCCCTGGAGTCAGAGGTTCGAGAGCTGAGGGAGCTGAAGGCTGGTGGAGCTTCCTCTTTTGCATCTTCTCAGGTGGAGGATAGGTTAACGCAGTGGCGTGACCTGAGATCTTCCATTAGCAGCGAGCTTCGGGCCCGTGAGCAATCTGTTACGCAGCTGATGGCCAACCTGGCGAAGAAGGACACCAGCAGAGGCGAGTTACTCAGCTCCCTAGATTCCACTCGTGCAGAGATAGCTAGGCTGAAGGAGGCCTTGGGACGTGCCGAAGAGTCTGCTGCTATAATCACCGAGGACCTGGTTGGATTGGAGCGTTCTCGTGAGTGGACGCTCGACAAGCTGGGATCAACACAGGAGGGATTGATGAAGCTGCGAACTGAAGCTGCTGAGGTCTTGAGCAGTTCTGAGGATTCTGTCCGAGCTAGCTTGCAGGCAGAGTTCGAGCAGAGCTATATGGACAGGCTTTCCGGTTTAGAGTCTCACATTCTTAGTCGTCAGCTGCCTTCGGGTTGACGAACTTGTTGTTGTATGCTTTTGTCTTGATCTTTTATTAGAGACTCCCTATTTGCTTCTTTTTTACATGACGTTTTGGTACACCCCCAGCCCTTAATGCTGTAACTTTGAGCTTGTAAACTCCATCATTTTTATAGGGAAAAGGGTACCTTGCACCGCGTATTAGGCGATGACTTATCCCTCCTTAGGCTTCGGGATAAAATTCCCCAGGTTTAGGCCCTGGTAACTTTTTTCGGTCGGCAAAAGATTTTAAACCGGATATACGTGTTAGGTATAGACTTATCCCTCCTTAGGCTTCGGGATAAAATTCCCCAGGTTTAGACCCTGGTAACTTTTTTTTTTCAATCGGTGAAAGATTTCAAACCGGCTATACGTGTTAAGTATAGACTTCGGGGTTTTTGGCAAACCCCCAGCCCTCCAACGGATTTGACGCGCCTTTACCGACTACCGTTTGAATCGGGCTAGCATGCGAATTGTCTAAATCCGTTTCGCATGTAACGTTGTGCTAAGAAAATTGCTTCTCTTAGACTTAGTGCTATGATTTTGAATACATAGACTTCGTCTTTCTTACGGGAATAGACTACCCGGCAACGCGTGTTAGGCGTCGACTTCATCTCTGTCTTTTCTAAAAGCAAAGACAGGGGAAAATGGGAGACTAGCAGTGGGATCTCCACTACGAGAATCGAAAAGATTCGGATAATCCTAACTGTCGTAAGGTTTGATTATCGAATCGAAAGGTTCAAACGACCCTAACTGTCGTAAGGTTTGGTCATTCGACTCTGAAGAGGAAGAATTTTATATTCTATCTTCAGCAGGAAAGGAAACTCGAGGTGGGATCTCCACCCCCAGGATCCGATTGGTGAAACTAGGAGTGGGATCTCCACTCCGAGAATCGAAAAGATTCGGATAATCCTAACTGTCGTAAGGTTTGATTATCGAATCGAAAGGTTCAAATGACCCTAACTGTCGTAAGGTTTGGTCATTTGAATTGAAAGTGGACCTCTCGTTCGTTGGAGGAATCGAGAGGGGATTTTGGTTGTGGTCCTAACTGTAGTAAGGTTTGACCAAGTGGGAAATTTGAGACGATCCTAACCATAAAAAGGGTTTGATCGACTGATTTGTGGCCCTCTCGTTCTTTGGCCGAATCGAGAGGAGAATTTGGCTTTGGTCCTAACTGTAGTAAGGTTTGACCAAGTGGGAATTGTGTGGTGGAGACTATGAGTAGTCAAACACCACTGAAAGTTTTGGCGGGGGAGAATTAATCCATCAAATGATTAGATCTCATCTCAGCAAAAGAGTGCTTGTGAGAGTTAGATTCTGACAAACAAGAATATTCGGAATTCGAACATTGATTTCTTGCTTATCAGTGACCGGGTTATCCCTAAGAATACCCCGATGTGGTATTCTTCCGGGAACTTCCCGGTACCTCAATTCTTCTGAGGATACTAAGGATAGTATCTCTTCAGAAATTTGCCATTTATTGGCATCATGAGCCGGTCACCATCTTTGGTGACTAGGCGATAGGCGCCGTTCGAGTAGACTGTTTCCACTACGAACGGTCCTTCCCATTTAGGTTCAAATTTGCCTTTCTTCTTGGAATTAAGGATCATAGGACGTTTCTCGGTTAAGACCAAGTCCCCTTCCTTAAAACTCCTTTGTCGAACTTTTTTGTCGAAGGCTCGAGAAATTCTGGCTTGGTAAAACTCAATATGCTGCTGAGCTTCCAGGCGCTTTTCATCGAGCATCTCAAGTTCTTCGAGGCGTTTCTGATGTTGTTCTTCGGTCGTCATCTGGGTTGCAAGAGCGATCCGAAGAGATGGAATTTGAACTTCCAGAGGGAGAACGGCTTCACATCCATACACCAATGAGTATGGGGTGGCGCCAGTCGGTGTACGCACCGTGGTACGATAGGCCCATAGAGCTGCGTCGAGCTTATCATCCCAATCTCACTTGTTATTTTTCACAAGCTTTGACAAGAGCTTTATGATAGTCTTGTTGAAGGCTTCAGCTAATCCGTTTGCTGTGGGATTATAGGCCGTTGACGAGATGTCCTAAATTTTGAACTTTTCGCAGAACCTTATGAAGGCGTTGCTGATAAATTGAGGACCGTTGTCGTGTATGATTCGTCTTGGAACACCATGTCGGTAAATGATATGGTGCTTGATGAATGCAATGACGTTGCTCGTCTTGACTTCTCTGAGTGGAACTGCCTCAGCCCATTTGGAGAAGTAATCAGTGATCGCCAGGATGAACCGATCGCCTTTAACCGAAGGGGGATTTATAGGACCAACAATGTCCATTTCCCAGGTCTCGAACGGCCACGACGTAACCGAAGGATGTAGATGTTCCGGAGGCTGGTGCATGTAATTCGCGTGTACCTGACACGCGTGACACTTCCGGGCGTATACGATTGCCTCGTGCATCATGGAGGGCCAAAAGTATCCCATTATCCTGATGCGATCATAGATCTTGGGACCAGGTTGGTGCGCGCCGCACTCTCCTTCATGTGCCTCTTTAAGCACTTCTTTAGCTTCTTCGGTTGATAGGCAACGTGCCAGCAAGCCATCATACCCCCTGCGGTATAGCGTTCGATTCTCCGTATTATAGTAGAATCTCGGAGCTCTTCGTCTGATCGACTCTCTCTCCTTCACGTCTTCTGGCAAGATTCCGTGTAGGACGTAGTCGATGATGGGGAAGCGCCAATCCGGGGGCTCAAACTCAGCCTGAGTTGTGTGCGCCTCCTGAACCTCTTCTTCCCTGCCATTTTCATCGTGAAGCGGTACTAAGAGTTGGTGAGTTCCTACCGTAACAAATTGCTCTGTTCCGGGTGGCTGTGCCAGGGATACAGCTAAAGCTGCTAACGCATCTGCGTAGGTGTTCTGCAACCGCGGAACGTGCTCGATGAAGAATCCTTCAAACGACTCCGCTAGCTCCAACGCCATCTTGTGATAAGGAATTAAATCCTGACTTCGGACTTCGTATTCCCCTTGGACTTGTTTGACTATCAGTTGAGAATCACCGAAAGCTTCGAGATACTCAACTCCCAGCTCTTTGGCGAAGTTGAGTCCTATAATCAGTGCGTTGTACTCTGCCACATTATTCGAGCATGGCTCGGTTAATGAGTAGGCTCGAGGCATCACATGTTTTCCTGGGGAAACTAGGACCACTCCAACTCCGGAGGAGACCTTCGAACATCCAGAAGCACTTGTGGCATTAGCTGCCCGTGAAGCGCCATCGAAGTACAAACGCCACACTTGTTGGTGTGAAGTTGCGTTGACTTCGTGGGTTTCATCAGGTAAATCGTCATATATCTCGGCGGCGTCCGTCGTTGGATTAGATGCCAGGAGATCGCAAATGGCCTGTCCTTTTACTGACTTCTGCTGTTTGAAGTGCAGATCGTATTGGGACAAGAGTAAAGCCCACTTCGCTAATCGCCAGCTCATGGAAGCCGGTTGAGTCATGAACACTCGGACCGGGTTAACTTTGGAGATGACATATATGGTCTGTCCGACCAAGTAATGCCGCATCTTCTGGATGGTGAACACTAAGGCTAGGCACTCTCTCTCAATCATGGGATATCGAGATTCTGCGCCTACCATGGTTCGGCTTAAGTAATATACCGCCTGCTCGTGACCGTTATCGTCATCTTGTGCAAGCAATGCACTTAATGAGTGGCTCGTCGCCTTGACATAAATCAAGAACGGTTTGCCTGATTTCGGTGCAATGAGTACGGGAGGTTTTGAGAGATATTCTTTGATACTCTCGAATGCCTTTTGACAAGCATCGTCCCATACAAATGACACGCCCTTCTTTGTGAGCCTGGAGAACGGTTGGCATTTCCCCGAAAGGTTCGAGATAAACCGGCGGATATAAGCCAATCGCCCTTGCAGTCCTCTGAGCTCTTTGAGGTTCCTCGGAGGCTGCAATTCATTAATCGCCTTTACTTTATCCGGGTCGATGTGAATACCTTTGGTGGTAACGACGAATCCCAGGAATTTACCACTAGCCATTCCGAGGAACGACTTGGTAGGGTTCATCTTCAACTGATAGGCCCGCATCAAGTCGAACATGGTCTTTAAGTCTTTGATGTGATCATTTTTATCACGACTTTTCACAACCAAATCGTCCACGTAGCACTCAACCGTCTTTCGGAGATGTTCCTGAAAGATCTTCGACATAGCTCGCTGATATGTAGCTCCTGCATTCTTCAAGCCGAAGGGCATGACTGTGTAGCAGAAAACGCCAAGGGGTGTTCGGAACGCGGTGTGCTTTTCATCATCTGGATGCATCTTTATCTGGTTATAACCAGAGAAACCATCCATAAAAGACATCCTCTCGAACCCACACGTGTTGTCGATGATAACATCCGTGATGGGTAGAGGAAAATCATCTTTTGGGCAAGCAGCATTGAGGTCCCTGAAGTCAATGCATATCCGGATCTTCCCGTTCTTCTTTAGGACCGGAACAATATTGGCAAGCCATTCGGGATGTTGCTCCTCTCGGATAAATCCCGAATCAACGAGCTTTTTGACTTCAGCTTCGATTGCTTCCATCATTTGCGGACGAAACCGTCGTTGTTGTTGTTTGACTGGTTTGACGTCCGGCTTAATGTTGAGGCGATGCACTGCTATGTTTGGGTCGAGACCTGGCATGTCTTCATAATTCCAGGCGAACACGTCGATGTACTCCCGGATAAGAGAAATCAACTCCTCCTTCTCTTCAGGTAGGAGGCTGTCGCTGATGAATATTGGCTTCGGATTTTCTTCGCTGCCCATATTCACCTGAACGACTTGGTCTTCGGTAGGAGGCTCTCTCTGCTCGAACCGGTCGCCATACTGCATGCTTAAGTGATGAACCCACGGGTCTTCCCATGTCGGCATCTCATCATCTTCTTCTATTGTTGAAGGATCAACCGCGGTCATGTTCGACATCAGCTTTTTGAACATTTCACCAAGACTATCGTCGGAATCCCAACCCGAAGAGTCGGAAGAATATCCCTTCCTAGTCTTGTTAGCAATTTGGTCAATGATTTGCCAGCCATATTCATCATCCGATGAGACATAGCCTAGACCTCTTTTGTGGCGATAATAATCATCGGGTTTTCCCTTCGGTACATAGGCCATCCGGGGTGGAACCCGTGGACCTCGACCAAAGAAAAGACCCTCTCCGAGCTTGAAGTCATACCCGTGCCTTTCCATCATGTTGCGTGCTTTCGCATCGTATTTGGATAGATGACGGGCCGGCTTATCATCGTCGTCTTCCTCTTCCATGAAGTGGTCGGGTATCGGAGATGCTCTTCCTTTGCCGTAAACGACCTCCTTTCCACCCCCAATCCCGACGGGGATGATGAGCGTTGTTCCGCAAGGGTCGTGTACCTGCTTCTTCGTCAAACAAAATGATTGAAGAGGCATATACAAATCAGGGTTAGCATAGAGTTCATTAGTGATATCATCGAGACCCGTCGAGTACTCTAAATCATCGTTTATTGATAGTTCTTCGGCAAGTTGCCAATTACAACTATCTTCCGATGATTCATCATCGTCAAGATTGATTACAATGGGTACAATGTCGTTTAAAACAAAACCGCCATCATAACCAAACCCTGGTTCGGTATCAGCTTCATCTCCGCTGTCCGTTCCTTGGGCCGATGGTTCAGTATCGGATTCAGCGCCGTATAAAAGGGAATCGGTGAAATAATTCTCCAATCCCTTGAACGATTGCTTATCCGTGACCACCGTCTTGACTTCATTATCTGTGCCCACATATTTGAGGCACTGATGCAGAGTTGACGGGACTATAAGGTTACCGTGGATCCAAGGTCGACCCAACAGTAAATTATAGGAAGTTTCCGCGTCAATCACATAGCATGTTACCTCCGACCTCAAATCCCCGATCTGGCACTTAATTCGGATCTTCCCCAAGGGCCTAGACCTGCTGGTGTTGAATCCGTAAATCATCGTGCCAGTGGAAGCTAACTTGCTAGTCGGGATTCCGAGATGATGCATCAATCGGAATGGCATGATGCTAACAGCAGAACCCGGATCGACTTGGATCCGGTTGACAACGCTGGAGCCAATATGCCCGGTGAAATACAGGGGCCTATCATGATTTGAGTTCTTTGTCTGCATATCTTCTTTGGTGAATGAGATGCAGGGGAAGTGATGCGCCGCCAGATTGCATTGTTGGGCTGATGACTCTGGTTCTTCGGAAGATGGTTTGATCCGAGTCAGGAAGGCTTCGGAATCACTCAAAGCTTCCTGTAAGGCTTTCCTTGTATCTTTTGACAACCGCAGCAACTCGTATAGAGTTATCCGGGCCGGGATGTTGGCCAACTGCGTCATGATGTCGAAATAGAGTGGAGAGCTCGTATTCCCCGGTTTGTCTCGCCCAATCGGGTGATTGAATCGAGATTGTCTCGGGTTCTGAGCTTCTTGACGTACGGGCTCTTTTCCCTTATCCTTCTGCGGGATTCTTTCCGTAGCCACTGCAGGTGTTGGGGGAATTGCTAAAATTCCTAACTCTGCCAGCGTCTTGGAAGGTGGGGTTTTGGTACCCAATTGCTCGGTAGCATCCGGATATTTGAAATGATACTCGTTCCCGCTTCGGGTTGCAAAAGCTTCCTGCTCATCTTCAGAAAGTGGGAAGGTTGGAATTTTGTCATCATCCACCCCCGGTATAGCAGAGGCCCCACAACAGGATTTGCCCTTCTTCTTTGACTTCTTCTTGTTCTTGGTGGAAGAATTCGTGGCCCATTGTTCATCTCCGATCAAGTCCGGATGAACCCACAAGATCTCGCCATTTGGGGCTGTGTGTGGCACAAGCCCTTTCTGACGCTGTTGGTGCGGATCATCATTCACCGTCTTCACTGCCGCTTTGATCACCGACTCGTGTTGGAACCAACTCGAGGGAACAGATCCAAAGCTAATGGTCACGGTATTTGCACCCACCTTCTTCTCTTTGGGCTGCTTCATAGTGATGACCCCAACATCGATTAGGGCCTGAATTTTATCTTTGAGAGCGTAGCACACCTTGGTAGGATGGTGCACCGCTCTGTGGAATGCGCAATATTTTGGATCGTTGACCCTCTTGGCATCTTCCTGATCCTGAATTGGCGGTAGCTTGATCTTGTTGTTCTCCACGAGGTATTTGAAAATACCCGGGATTTCATCCTCTTTGAATGAGTAGACTTTTGGGAACCTCGGCTCCCCTACCTTTTGCTTCTGGGGCTGTTGCTGCCACCTGGGTTGTTGGGGCGCCCTCTGCTGCTGCTGTTGCGGCTGCTGTGGCTGTTGCGGCTGCTGCGGCTGTGCTTGCACCTCAAAGACTTGATTTGCGACCACCGCATTTGCATGCGCCTTCCCTTTACCCTTGGGGGTAAAATTTGGTTGCGGGGCATTATTGGGTATTTGCCCTCTCTCCGCTTTCTTCCTCTTGAGGAATCGTTCAGCTCGCTCTCCCCGCATCTTCAAATCCTTCCAGGTTTTGGACGGCGCCATTCCCATGGCTTCGAGGATGTCGAGCGTGAGGTTGTTGTGGCAAGTCTCAAGAATGAAATCTTCGCTAACCGGATCCCTGCAATTCATAGCCTTGTTCCGGAACCTCTTCACGAAGTTTTCAACCGTCTCGCCGTTCTTTTGCTTTTCATCGAACAGCGTGCCGATTGAAACCTCGGTGTCATCATCAAAGAAATTGGTTAAGAACATGTCCTCCATGTCATCCCAGCCGTTGATGCTTCCGGGCTTGAGACGGCGATACCAATCGAAGGCAGCTCCGCGAAGAGTGCCGACGAATGACCGCACTATGAGGGGCTCATTTCCGGAAATAATTCCTAAATGAGACTTGAAATAGATTAAGTGTTGGGTAGGGGAACCCTTCCCATCAAACGGCGTAAAGTTAATTAGATTAAACTTTGCCGGATATGGGATCGATTCCCACTCCCTTGGATATGGGCAGGGTATACCGGATCTTTTTACCTCTTGAGCGTTCATCAATGCATTGATTTTGCTCTCCAGGTCTTTCATCTGCTTGTCATCGCTCGTTTCGGCCTTTGAGTGGCTTCTGGGAGAGGTGACGTGGTCCTCTTTTGCATTATCTTCTGCGGGACCACCCCCATTGTCGGTGTTGACAGGAGGGACATTGATATTATCCGCTTCCCGTTCATTTTCTTCTGGATTGCGCCGATGTGGTTCTCCTTGATGGATCGTTAGCGCCGCAATCTGTTGGTCGTGCATCTCCCTCATCCGCTGCAGGGTCATCTCCATTTCAAACTTGAAGCTCTCCTTTTGCTTGGCCAGGGCTTCTTCAAGTATCTTGGACACTTGTTCAGCACTGATCATGAGTGATTCGTAAGGTTGGCCCGCACTCGAGGCCGTGTCATCAGATGCCACCGCCGAGCAAGAGTCCGAATCAGCCTCTGATTCTTCTTCTTCTAGGGAGAGTCCAATTGGCACCCTTTGGTAGTTCTTTTGGCCGCTGGTTCCGGGCCGCAACCGTGTCATGCACCGGGATATCTCGGCCAGCTGTTCTATGCTGAAGGGTTGTGTTGAATTTCCCTTGCCAGTCATGTTAACCGTCACTCTCGGATATTCGTCTTCTCAGCAGAGCGATTTCTTCTTGTGGAAACGCTTCGGCTTGGAGAGTCTCTCGAACACCGAGATTCTTCTTGGGGGATTGTCGCAACAACACTCGGACAGCACCGCCTTGATGATGTTAGCACACGGGCAGCGGGGCTCCATATCCTGCATAAATCTTTTTCGGGATTTTCCAATACACCCATCCCTGTAGTACAGCTCATCAGCTTGGTAACTGGAGCAACCTACAGAGTGCTGGTGGGTGTTCCCCGATACAACACGCTCATCCTCGGATGAGTGTGCTTCCTTTTGAGGATGAGATGGTTGGTTAGATTTTTCAAGAGTGGCCCGTTTAGTTTTACGCTTTTGTGAGCGTATGAACTGAACGGGCTCTTTCAGTTCGACTCGCAACTCAGTGCGGTCGGTGATAGGGGCTTTCCCTTTTCATCTTTCTTGGGGGGATTGATTCCACCCCCAGTCTGATTTTTAACTTGGGGACCTTTCAATGGTCCCAGCCGTTCTTTGACGGGTATTCTACCTCAGTTCTCCGGTAAGGGACCGAGGCGACCCGACAAAGGAACCTGGGATCTTGAATGATCCCCCGTTTTACCTGGCTCCGTTGATGGTGCCGGTACAGGAGGAGCGGGTTTTGATTTGGCTGAATTCTGGGTGATGGCCTCACCCTTCTTGGTTTGAGGTGTTGGATTTGTTTTGCGTACCCACACCAGTTTGCTTGTAGACGGTGTTTTGACCACCGTTCCTTGCTACATCTCTTCCGCCTTCTTTAGGAGGAGCCGGGCATGTGCAAGTAGAGCGCGGCGCTTCTTGATTCGCTCCTCGAGCGTGGAGCGGTTCCTTTTGACTCGGATCCACTCGTTTGCTTCTGATTTGGAGGGGAGGTTGATTGCCTGCCGTTGCTCTTGTCGCTGCCTCGACTTCAAGTCCTCTGCATAGCGCACTCCATCTTTCGACTCCTTGGCCTTGGCGAGCTGTTGAGCGAGACGTTGACGACGCCTTTGGAGTGCTCTCTTTGATGGAGTTGGAGCAGCATCACCTATCGCCTTTGTGGCGGTTGTGAGGGCCGGATCTACAGCCTTAACCACGCTGATCGACGCGGGGCCGTTGCGTGGTACGGGCGTAGTGGCAGCGATGGCGGAGTCTCGGATTGAGGAGTTGGAGATCCCGCGAGCCCTTTTGGGAGATGAGTTCTTCCTACGCCGTTGCGGAGAGGCGGATCTGGAGGAGGAGGAGGAGAGGTACTCTTCGAACTTCTTCTGATCGAACTCGTATTCGATCTCTTCATTCACCCGGATCTTGAAGGCCGGTTGCGTCACTCCGATCTCGGCAGCGAGGTCGGCGGCTCCCACTGTGGTCGCCAGCTTGTTTTCGTCAAAAGTTGCTGTTTTCATTGCTTTGGTATCTGTTACAACTTCAGGCGTTACAACAGAGTTTGAAATGAAAACAAAAGAGATTACAACTTTATCGAAAATAAACACGAGCTCCCGGTTTGGTTCGGTCTCGCTTGCATGGGTTGTTGGCCTGTGACGGGGACGTCGATATCCGTGGACCGCCGACTCTTCAAGATCCTTTCCGGTAAAATCCGGCAGAGTTTTGTCTATCCGCGAAGGGATATAGAAACAGAACTTCGTCGATCCGCGTG
>BQKN01061763.1:0-11613 GCA_022839385.1 Asparagus kiusianus
TAAATAACCATAGAACTCGAATTTGACCAGTACTTTCTTAATTAAATCCATCCATTCTGAGCAGGATGAGCATGAAGCCACCAAGGAAAAAAGCAAGAGCAAGAGGAAATTTGAAAGGAAAACAAATATATGAAAATATGTCTAATATGGAGATTTTTGTTTATTATATGTGCTTGTTAGATAAAATGATCAGGGCAAAATTATGTAGAATTTTGGATCTCTACACCATAGTTTTGCTTCTATATATTAAGTAGTCAATCCATACCTGAACTCATACCAGGAGTTAGCCTCTCTCTCCGTCCCGTACAAGTCTCTACGTTGTTTTCTGTGGATATATTCCTTTTAGACTTCAGTTCCTTCTTGTCTACTCCATTGAACAAAAGTTTCAGTTGATTAGTCACTATCTAATTATAGATAACAGTATCTTAAGCACCTCGGCGTTTCTGTTAGCTTTCTCTGACAAATTCTTTGAACTGTTTTCTTCCTCTGGCTACGTCGTACTAACTGTTCTTTGATCACTGTATGATGCCTATAATATAATGGAGTTTTTTTTAAAAGACCATTTTCACTAAATAATTAGCAAAACCGACCGTTTTACTAATTATTTAGCAAAACCGACATCTTTTTGACCGATATGCCAAAAAGAGGTCGGTTTTGAAAAATTAGTTCTTCGAAACATATGAGACTAATAGTCTCATATGTTTAGTGGCCAGTAATTAGCCACTAATCCTATGCTAGAAATCCCACGAGACTACTAGTTACGTACGTTCAGATCTTCAACCCTCCCTATCCTCACAAACCCATCAACTATCGCCCCGTAAACCGCCCTGCCGATCAATAAACCCTTCTTCATCTCCCTAAACAACTCCAACCCCTTCTCTACATTACCATTCTTACAAAGCCCCGACACGATCGTAGCGTACGCCATCACATCCCAAACCCTCAAACTCCCCAGGATCCCAATCACCTCCTTGACCCTCCCCTCCTTACACTGCCCCTTCGCGAGGATCGTGAACGTGATTGCCTCCTCCTTGACGCCGTCGTCCGCCGTCAGATCGCCATACAATTCGTGCGCGAGGTCGAGGTGCCCGATTTTCACGAGCCCGTCGAGTATCTTGTTGTAGAGGTAGACCCTCGGTCTGATGCCGAAGTGGGTCCTGAACTTGTGGTAGAGGCGGTAGACCCGGAGGCCCTGACCGGAGCGGGAGTGGAGGCGGACAAGGATGTCGAGCAGCGAGCTGCTTCTCGGTGGGGGGCCTGTTGAGGGTGGACATGAGTTCGGGGAAGGAGTCGGCGGGGACGAGGAGGTTGGACATGGGTTTGTGAGGCTTAGGATTAATTGGCCATGAAACCTACGGGACTATTAGTATCGTATCTTTCAAAGAACTAAATTTTTAAAACCAACCTCTTTTTGGCCCGTTAGCCAAAAAAGATCGGTTTTGCTAAATAATTAGCAAAACGGTCAGTTTGCTAATTATTTAGTGAAGATGGTCTTTTTTTTAAAAAAAAACTCTTAATATAATCCAATTTGTTCCTAGAGCAGAATAATGCCTAATATTCTCATGTGACCAAATCAAGTTGCGACTTAGGCACAACTTGAAAGCCAAGTTTGTGAGTTCTAAGAAATAACACTAAGTGAATGCGTGCAGAAAACTACATCTCTGGACTTCACATTTTCTAAGCTTCTCGTCTATATGAACCTCTTTCACCAGCCAACATGATTTTTATAGAAAAAGACATTAAAAAACTTTTGCATCATGTCGCAAAAACCTCGAGCTAGGCCTTCAGAGGACTATGATGGAGGAGGAGAGAGCCCCAAACGAGCTCGCTTTGACCGGTGTTTCTCTGGCATAGAGTTCAAGATGGAGGCTAAGCAATTGAAAGAGCTGGATTCAGAGAAGCTCAAGAAGGAGATAAGGAGATGGGCAAAGGCCGTTGTTGCTTATGCTCGCCAGCTTAGTGGGAGTTTTCCTTCACGAGAGAAATCATCAGATTCATGAAGACGACGACTGATTTTGATTCTTTAGTTCCTGTAAATAGTCATATGGTACAGTACAATCTTGTTATTTCTATTAAATTTATTGATTTATTTGATGTGGGAGATATTATTAGAGGATATTTTTACAGGCAAACTCTTTTTTGCATTTGAAGTAAACAAGCAACGAAGCATAGCTCTGATATACAATTCTTCTCAAAAACTTACATACACAGCAAACAGGAAACACCAACTTGGAATTGAGGGGGGGGGGGGGACTTGTCAGCAGAGCATCTATTTGTACAAAATCTGGTTAGTGCAACATCTATTTGTACAAAACTGGGAAAACCTTCACAAAACTTATTCCCTCTTCAATTCCAAGTTGGAGATACTCCTCAATAGTTGCTTCGAATATGCATCCCGTGCTGTATTTCGCACCCGATTCGCTTTCACCCAAGCAGGCTCCTGTTATTGAAGCATAAAATTACCATCGAGATCTTAGAACTCCAAATACATTTTAGGGAAAGCCTTGTAAATGTCAATTACCTCTGGAACAAAATGAGAGAACCCAAATTTAATAAAGAGGAGAAGATGTTCCATTATAAGGATTGCTGCCAGACCCGGTTCTATCCTCCACTTGCCCTCTTGATCATACAAGCAAATGAGGAGTATGGAGTTGGTGCAGATTGCCATCACTATTAGAAACTGAAGGAGCATAATAACCAAACCAATCAAAATCAGACAGAATAATTTTTTTCTTAGACAAATAGGAACTATTCAAAGTTATTACATTAAATACATTTTATTCACCAGGGAATTCATTGATCTTCTGTTTCAGTGATCATCATGATCAAAATTGAGTCTCATCAATCTATGAGAATTTTAATTTTTATAATCAATGTTTGGATTGAACTTTTATGCAATAAGATAACTAATAATATATTGGTAGATGCTATGGATTTCTTAAAATAGTACTGTCAACTCCAAAAAAATTCCACTTTTAAATACAGTAACTCTTTTACAGAGTAATTAGAAAAAGAATAATGACGTTATGAGGATCATAATTAGGTTTCAAACAAGCATTTTACATAATAACATCCTCAACCCCAACAAACCTAGGAGTAACCTCAAATGCAATCTAAGGAATTTTCATCCCAGTAATCAAACCATGCATTTCATCAAGTATAGCACTTTATTTGACCATATGGATATCTGGACATAAAGGTTATTGATAAGACCAAGGCAAAAACAGATAACTAAAATATACCGCGTGTTTGCATGATTATTTAAGTGCACATGCATCTCATAATCGAGTGCACATGCACCTCTTAAATGGCTCAAGTTTAATATTTTCATGATTATTGAATTGCATACGCATCTCATAATCGGGTCAAGACTAATATTTTCAAGGTGAGGAGTTGGAGAACATGTTCAAAAAGCTCAGATGTCAATGGTCGGTGACTTAAAATATTCAACACCTCCATAACTATTTGGTGGAATCAAATACGGTTACATGCTTTAAACCATAAATGTATCAATGTTATAACTACACACTACTGATCAACATACCTGAAATATGTTCAGCCAAGCTCCAATTGTTGCAGCTGCACGAGGAATTGGTCTCTTCAACATGACAAGCAGCTTCAGTGCATCTGTCCTGATTTCTGTCACGTTATTCTGCACATTTGACAGAACTTCCATATAGCTTTCCTTTCTGTATGTTCTTATAAGCATTTGGGTTAATTTCACAAAACCCCCCTAAACTTTGGGGGTATTGCACATAACCCCCTCTAAACTTTGTTTATCTCACATAACCTCCTAATCATTAGGGTGATTCACACCTCCCCCACCCACCCACCCCCAAAAAAACTTTGAACTAAGTTCAGGGGGTTGCGTGCAACACCCCCCAAAGTTTAGGGTGGTTATGTGAAATTAACCCTAAGCATTTACAATAACAGAGAACATAACATAACTAAATCAACCAACATATATGTACCAAAGCAGCAAAGCAGAACAACAGAGGGAAAGCACACGCAAACATCATGATCATTCCAAACTGCAGAGCTAATTCCAAGAAATCTGTAGCAAAGCGAAACATTTATTGTGTTAGGTTCCCTTTAATGCACTCTAGTTTCAAAACATTAAGGATACTACATTACCATCAAAGAGACCATCTTCAAGGTCCTCTCCTATAGATGCACTATACGAAGGTTTGAGGTACTCTTTCTCTACTCTGGTAGCCAGTATGGGCTTCCCCCCTGATGATCCTTTCTCATGCTTTTTCTTGCTTCAAGTAAAACAATTATTGTTCATTACCTTTTTTCTGGCTAAGCTTATACCACCCAAATGAAGACTGACAATTGGCTAACATAAGTTTAGGGACCTTACTGAACAGCTTTATATTTCTTATAGCTGTACTTGAGGTAAGGGATGGAGTTCTCCACCACATTATCCAGAACCTGAGAATTATGTAAATACGCAAGATGATGAAAAAGGAAACATGCAAAAGAGATAATAGCTAAGCCCAATTATTGGGAACATGCCTGCGAAACAATAAGGCGTTGGATCAAAACTTGGCGAAGAGTAGTCAAGTTCCAGTACAACACGGTATGATAAAACAACCCAATATAAGATTGCATAAAATAAAGACCAAAAACCTGCCAAAAGAAACAAAAGGTTAAAGTTCTGACAAAATATCAACCAAAGAGAGGACATCCTCAGATCTGTACCTTGTATACCAAGCTGTCAGCACTAGACTCCTCTCCCTGATTTTTTTCGTATTTTATAAGGATAACAGACACTTTCCCCCCAATCTTTGTGTAATATTGAATGGCCAGAAGGTAAACTGCTGTTAAGATATATCTGAAAAACAGTACAGCAATACCGAAATGCATGTCATTGACTCATTGTCAAATACAGAACCATACGAAAATTACCATACCAAAATTTTATTGATGCTAATTTCATACTGCTACATGGTTAAAAACTGTGTATATTTCATGTTCTTCTGTGTATTCTACTCTGTGGCATGTGTGTCCTGCATGTGTGCATGTATGTGTGTGTATGAGAGAGAAAGGGCTTCTTTTCTTGTTTTCTCTTTGTTCTATGGATGGGGTTGTGTGGCCTATATATGCTGGAATCTTGCATGGCAGAGCACTCCTTTCACTGTGCTTTTTGCCTAAAGTTTGACAGTTGTGAAACTTATCAAGAAACCATCTTTAGTTAATGATAAGATTGCCAATCAGCCAGCAATACATAGTCATAAGAGGCTATTGTCTCATTCTTCAACCACCTTAAGAAAATGGAATACTGCAAAAAGGAAGGGAAACAGAACCAGTACTTAAAAAGCGCCTCAAATTCTATTTTCTTTGCAAGAGACTAAGGGTCAGTTTGGTATTGCTAGAGTTTATAATAAGTTTCTTATATAAGTAGTTTATAGAAGCATCTTATATTAGTAGCTGAAAATAACCTTTTGATAACCATATATCAAAAGCTGCTTCCAAAAGCAGATAAACTGTTCGGTAAAAATGTGCTTAAAAGATCTTTGTAAGTGAAAATGACCAAAATACACGACTTTAGTTTCACGTTTATTGATAGTGAAAAATATTACCAAAGCCAATGGGTATATATGACGCATAAACCACAACAAGAAAAAGCCGCATTTAAAAACATCTTCATGTTGCTTTTAAAAGCAACCTCTTAAAAGTAGAAGGCATTTCAATAAGCATGCGAATTTTTTTTTACCAAACACCATTATTAACTGCTTTTTAAAAAAAAAATCGGAAGCATTCATGAAGATGTTTGGTAAAAAAGCAGTTAATAATGGTTGGCTTACATGACGTATCTTCTGTTAGACCACTGTGCAATACCATTGCTGCTAGCAAAGAGGATAGTTCAACATAAGCAGACAAAGGAAAGATGAATAAAGCTTTAGAAAATCAAGCATGAAAAAGCGCATTTATCTCAAAATAAAATAAAATAAATAAAAGTCAATTTTAATATCAAAAAATAAAGAAACAAGTAATATAAAAAAAGTCAATTCAACACACACATGACATGCATGCACACACGCGCGCATACACGCGTGTCCTAGCAGACATATTCAGTATCCCAGTGTATATGCATTTGTGATGTACATGATAAGTGTAGAAAATCACGAACGTCCTCAGAAAAACATAAATACACATAGACATGTCAGCATATATGCACTTGTGTCAGAATATAATAAGTATAAAAAATCATGAAAAGTTTTCAGAAAAATGCACACAAACATGCACAATCTCCAAAAATTCTTATACAACTCCAGAAAGTTAAATGCATCAAAGTTGCTCACTTTAAAAAATCAGATTCAAGAATCTCGTGTAAGTGAGCATAAGCCAATTCAAATGGCAACTGAAGACAAATAATAGCCACAACTATAAGGGCATTATTTCTTATTTTTAGCAGAAGTCCCAGCCACTCATCTCTTTGCAACATCTTTTTCTCCATTGGTCTGTCAGTGTTTAATTTCTTTTCGGATTCTCCTTGGCGCTGGGCAAACGAGTTTAGTTCACCGTCTATTCCCCATCTGTAAAATGGCCGACAATATTCCTGTTATTTCTTGCTTGCAAAAATCAAAGTTCTGGTTAACCATGAGTTTGGGAAACAGTGGATGAAGGTCACCTGGCTAAAAGGGCCGAATTTTTTCGTTTCCAGAACTGGAAGAAAAATACTGCCCATGATATGATGAATACGAAGAAAGTGGGAAGCACAACCAGCTGCATTGATCTGATAAATAGGAGATTTTAGGATTAAAAATGGTGCATATTTCAGAATATAGATAATATTTAGCAGTCAAGAAGACTAAGGTAGATAGTACACCCGAAATCTATAACTTGAAGTGCAAGTCCAAAGCCAGCTGGAAAAAACAACCAGCGCGTATACATTCCAAGGAAAGCAAAATATGTAGCAATCTGCACAATCAAACATAAAATAGAGCTACTCTACTGGCAATGAACTTATGGGAGCTAAAACATTATAAGGAGAAAACAAGGAAGTAGTCTAAATGAAAGTCACAAAGTTTCTCGGTCCAGGATTCTCCAACCTTTGTCCCAAAATATGAATAAATTTCATCAATTGGCTGCCATGTGAAGTCCAACCAGTTAAGGGCCCAACTTCTGATGAGTTGTTTCCTCTTCGGTTCATCTGCGTGCAATAGCTTTATTTCACTCAGCAACCACTACAAATACAAACAATAAGCTGAAAAACAAAAATGATGGATTACAGTACCATGCATGGGGAACACTTGTTTAACAATCCCTTCCATTTCCATTCTTTTAAGAAGTGATTCATTTCTTTCATACTGGAACAGTTTCCCATCGAACCATAGTGTCAAATCTGCTTGGGCTATGTTCACCTGTATCATTTGGTTGGTCATAATTCTGTTTGGGAGAGTCCAATACGCTCTTTTATACTAAGAAACATAGCCTTAATTCATTGTAAGAATGCACAAAAATAGCAGCTTCCTGTTCAACGGCTTGTTCAGTAGGATGTTGTCGTTGGTCAAAGCAATAGATAACATTTGCATACCTTAGTCAGAGGCTGCACTAGTGCACTTACAGGATTATGATCACTATCTTTAGTTATGTCCTTGCAAATGTTTTAAGCACTTCAAACGGGTCCTTAAATGTCTAACAGAGGTGACATAGTATGAAATTTCCTAAGAGTTGCATTGTCAAACTGTCTTGCTCTTCATGCCAGTTCATTTCATTTTTCCAATTCAGTAGTACTTATCAAAAACCTCCCACTTAATGTACCAGTAGGCATTTTCTCCAGCCAACTGAGTAATATTTTCTGACTAGCTTGTGAACACTGAGAACCGTCACTTAAAAGATCCATCAACCAACTCAATTCCGTTTACTAGCTTGACTCCTACAGTTTTTTAGGTTACATGCTTTACAAGTTCCTACCAACTATTTCTATAAAGATGATAAATATTGTCTATTAGTTCTTAACCAAATTCGCAAACAACCACCAAACTTAATGTTGTTCTAACTCTTCCATAGTCTCTCTGTTAAAAGTAATTTTGGTACCAGGATTGAGATTGTTTTATAAGCTGGTAGCTGATATTTTTTTGATTACTTGAATGTGAGAATGCAGGTTCTTTTGTACCTTCGCTGGTGTTGTGATGCCTCCATTCCTCATCTAGGTACATAATTTGGCTGATACATGGCATCTTTCATATCTTCAATAATTTTCAGTTCACAGTGGCGTTTCTTAGCACAATATGCTAGGTTGCTGATTCACTGTAAAGGGTATGGGGCTCCGCTACACCTAACCTTTGCTTAAAAGATCCTTGTTGTCTGAATTTGGACAGGATTATTCATTTTGCAACATCCAATATTCAGGCTGGCATATGTTTATGCCATCCTGGTTTTCTTTGTGTCAGCTGAGAGAGTCTAACCCCGTGCTGCTTTGGGTTGAATGTTCTCTTTTCACCAAAGAAGTGTTTATGATATATGGTAGTCTACTTTTGTGAATCAGCTACTTCTACCAACTGGATGTTCCAATTTGGTGCTCCAAGATATACATTATAAGAATGATTAAGTGAATAAATATCAGCATGCTTGTGGATGTATACAATTCTGAGGTAAATAAAAATCAGTATGCTTGACATGCTGTATATAGAGTTCCGGTCCTTTAATACATTGTAAGAAAGATCAAAAGCTGGCCTATATGGAATGTGTATAAACAAATAGGTTGACTAAGGAAATGTGACAGGATCTTAAAACTTATTAGAGAAAAACAGAAAAAGTGTTCAGTATGAATAACGGAACAGAAACATACAATGCCGTATATCAAATGACGGAAACAGCTAAATCGCTCACACCAGCTAAACAAGGAACCATCTGGCTGCCTTACAAATGCTGTGACCTGATCCCAGTCGAAAGGTAAATCCACCCCTAAAAAATAAGACATAAGAAAAGACAAGTCATTGATTCCTGATTGGACTGGTACATAGAAATTATCATAAACATAAAGTAAATATCAATCACCAAAGTAGGTCAACTTTTTTATTTGCAAGTCAGCAGCAGCTCTCCCTAAAGTCTTCATTGGTGCTGCCAACTGCGAGATAAAAAAATGTCAATAAAATGATATGCCACCAACCAAAGCACACTCTCATGAAAATTAAATTAAAAACTTTAAAGGTTTTTTTAAAAGAACTCTCATGATCAATGCCTAAATTCTTTTTCTATTAGTACAATCGGGTTCAACTTCAATAACCACCATTTTCACAGGCCATACCTTAGACCACAGCAAACAAAATGCTCTGTGACTTGATAAAGACCCAAGATATTAGAGCTTAAAAAGATGTTTGATTCAATTAATTTTTATCATATTTCCCTATTATAGTTCTTTGGTTGAATGACTTTAAGCTATCAATCAATAAAGCATGTTGAACTGTCAAATAGATAACCAGTCTGTTGTAAAACTATTTCAATTAAACTTAACATTGAACAGTTAATCCACTTCCTCATATAGCCTTGGGACCACTTCTGCCATATAAACACTTGTCCGAAATCTTAAGGCAATGGACTTTTAACCAAAACGGGAAAGCCCTCTAACATAAACATACCTTGCTTGGATATATAGAGAATACCTAGAGTAAATAAACACTGTCTTTCGATATTTGACGAAGTCATCAATTCAGCCCTTTCATTAGTAGACAACTTTGCACACTATTTAACTAAATTAAGCATAAATTTATACAAAAAAAAAATCAGACCCATCTCACTCGACAGCATGCACATCAGCAAGGGATGTCTTTTTTTTTATAAACCTCATAACATACTCAGAATAAAAAATTGTAGCTATCAGTGAGTCAATTCATTTGTATTTTTAGAATAGTATTAATGGTAATCCACTAATAATAATAATAAAAGATAGAAAGATCCAGAGAATGCTCTAAATTGTTAAAAAAATCTCAGCAACAAGATCTTACCTTAAGAAACTCACCCGAGACCCCATTCACTCTCTCAACAACCAATCCAGCCCTCTCCAATTCCTTCACCAAGAACTCGACTCCGTCGCAGGCCCCACCTCCACCTTCTCCGTCCTTCCCTCTTCTCTTCGGCACTACGATCGCCACCTCGAAAGCGCTGCTCTCCTCTCCGTCTCCGTTCCCGTTCCCATCCATCTCGATCCCAAAACGAGATCCAATGACAAGAATTAGGGTTTCGATTTGAATTATGAAATGTAAAGGGGAACTTGGGAGAGGGAAATGATGATGAAATTAACTCCGGTTGGGGTGAGGGGTCCGTTGTTTCCGAAACAAGAACGAGAAGGTGCGCCACTTGTCTTGTAGCGCGGATATCGGATTAGGATTGAAGAACCCGTTATCATTATCGGGTTCGGTTCGGAGTTATAGAGGCCGCCGCTTAAGATAACAGTTACGACTTTCTTTAGGGCCTGTTTGGATTTGTAAGGGGTGAAGGGAAGTTAAGGGAAACTGAGAGAATGGAAGGGAAGGGAAGGGAAGGGAGTTCTCTTCCCCTTGGTTACACTCCAATTTGGGGGGTAACAAATTTTATACTAATAGAGGGTGAACCAAGGGGAACTAGGGTGAATTAACTTCACCTCCTAAGTGTTCCCAAACAAGGTGAATGTAGGTGAATGGTTCCCCTAACTTTCCTTCACCCTCATTCCCCTCAATCCAAACAAGCTATTAGTTTTTTCTTTCATTCATCGTCATCGCATTTGCGGACCCGATAACGTCGTGGAATTAAGAATTTTACAATTTAACTTTTACATGGGAATCAGGTCAATGAAAATTTTCTATTGTAGATTCAAGCAAGTCATATATATAATTTGAGTGTAGTATGTAATATATATCCCTAGAAGAAAAATATTTCAAATATTTTTTAGTACTTTATTGAATATTCAAATATATTTCAAGAAGGTTTTTAACGGAATCTTCAACAGTTACTAATAAAAAGTCATTTTTATTCCCTTGAAAATAGTATAAATGCTTAGAAAAGTACTTTGTAGCATAATCTTTCAAAGTTGATATTTTTTATTGTGAAAAAGAATATAGGGCTTTGACTTTTTTGAGCACTAAGATATAGATTCTCTCGACTAATGCAGCTAAAGAAATTTTTTTTTTAAATGTAACAGGAGGGCATATGTTCTCTCAAAAAAAATATTTATCACCAAACAAACTTAAGTCTAATCCATTTCATGTCAATTTGAAAAGTCTAGTTCTTCGGACATTCTGGCTAGCAGCCTGCATGTTGCACGGGTAAGTAAATTTTGTTATATCTCCCTTAAGACTTTTTGCTCTTGAAAATAATTTCTGAACAGGGTTCTCGTGAAGAAAATGTAGGTTACATTTGAAAATTATGGTCTTTTCTTTGTTCCCATAGTGTTTTTGTCAAAAATAAAACACCATGTGTGTGAAAACCATGATGTTTTTTGAGCTAAAATAACATAAAACCAAAAACACAACAGTTATTTTTAAACAACTAAAAGTTATTTTGAGCTTGGTAGATGTGGATATGATAGCTAACATAATATATTAAATATAATTAATATAATCTATTATCAACATGCTTATTATATTATATATAATTTATTAAATTCAACTATTATATATATATATA
>BQKN01061763.1:36613-47523 GCA_022839385.1 Asparagus kiusianus
TTAACATGATTAAATGGATTATTCTCAGAATTTAATGAATTATATTCCTGGAATTGATATTTATAGTTCATCTTGCACTGTTGTTCTCGTTCACATTCATGATTCCCGACTCTGATACACGATACTAATGGCATTTACACCTTGTTATAGTTGAGAATCGCGAGTATTGCTTGACCATAGTGACTAGGGGTGCCAAACGGTTCAGAAATATCCGAACCGATCCGCATCCGTATCCGAACGGATGCGGATATGGTAGGCTAATTTTGAAACCGGGCGGATACGGTAACAGATACGGATATGGTTTCGGATTATTTTCGGATACGGATTCGATAACGTATATGAGGGTTGCGGATACGGATATCCGTAATATAATAGTGATTCGGGTAATCGGGTCCCAAATATATAATTACAAACCCGCATCCGTTCACCCAAAACTAAAACCGAAAAAACCCTAGGCCCTCACTCAGCCCTCACTCCTCAGGCCGCCTCCAGTCCACTCTCTCGTGTCCTCCATCAACCTCAGGTCCTCAATGATTCTCCACTTTCCAGTCCACTCCAGCGGCGGCGATGGGATATTTCCGGCGATCTCACAGCCGAAGAGTCGCCACTCACTCAAACTTCGAAGAGTCGCCAGAACCTCACCACTCGCTCAACCTTCTCGCCAGCGAAGAGTCGCCACTCGCCAGCCACGATTCGCCGGTGAAGAATCGCCACTCGCCAGCCAAGAGTCGCCACTCGCCAGCCACGATTCGCCAGCCGGAGGTTTCTTTAATTCTTTATGCTCTTATTTGCCATTTTCATGCATTTTTCCTGCAAATTTCTAGTGGCTACCTTGTTTTAGTTAATACCCACTCAATAATTTTCTTAACAAATCTCTTTTAAGTGGTAAAATTTTGATTTTGTTGCTGCTGACTTGTTGAGTGCTGAATCTGCTGATTCTTTTGATCTGTTAGTGAATGAAGTTAGTTAATTTACTGAATGAAGTTAATACCCACTCAATAATTTTTACAGACTGTTACTGAATGAAGTTAGTTAATTTACACCAATTTATATATATTTTGATTCTTTTGATCTGCGATGAGGGCTGATTCTTTTGATTCTTTTGATCCGTCGGATCTTGCCCTCAGGCCATCGCCCTCACCCTCAGGCCGTCGGATTTTATACCCTCAGGCTGTCTCCCTCACCCTCAGGCCGTCGGATTTCGCCCGCTTCATTTTTGTCGGATCCGCCGTCTTCTGCAAAAGGTCGAATCGAAACTCTGCTTTAAATTCATTGACAATATATTCTTTCATATGTGTATAAGATTTTTGATTAAGTTTTTTTAATTTAATTGAATAGAAATCATGTCGATTCCTTCGATTCAAGCGTCTAACGAAGAACAAACTATCGAGCCTAATGTTGAACCCATGGTTAAGGAATCTTCAAGTAAAATTGATGAAAAACCTGAAAAGAAAAGAAGATGTTATTCTGAAGTGTGGAAAGATTTTGATAAAATAGATAAAGTAGAAAAGAAAATAGTTGATGGGAAAGAGGTTGTCACCAAAATCATTAGAGCCAAATGCAAACATTACTCATTTGAAGCTGATGGACGTAGTATCAGGGGCACTTCCCATCTTAAAAATCACATTGTGAGATGTCCTAAAAAGAAAAGACCCGATATTCGTCAACAATTGGTTCAAGCTATTATGAAAAATGAAGATGGGACTTGTTCACTTAGTAATTTTCAATTTGATAATGAGAAGAGTCAAAATTTGCTTGCAAAGGCAGTAATCGTGCATGGATATCCATTTAACATTGTAACACATGAGTTTTTCCTCAAGTATGTGCATTCTATCCGTCCAAATCACAAGGTTCCAAAACGTACACATATCACAAAGTTGTGTATAAAGATTTATGAAGATTATAAACAATCTCTATTGGACTTGTTTGCGAATCTTCTATAAGAATAAGTTTAACAATGGATAAATGGACATCATCGTCACAAAATTTGTCTTATTTGTGCATCACCGCTTACTTTGTTGATGAATCATGGAAACTACAAAAACGGATCATTGGATTTATCAAAGTTCATAGTTCTATGGGGAAAGACATTTGCAATGTATTAATTTCATGTTTGCTTGATTGAAAAATTGATAATAAGATATTGTCGATTACGGTGGATAATGATAAAGCTAATGATGTTGCCGTGAAATTAGGAAAAGAACGTCTTAAAAAGTGGCTACCTTGTGGCGGAGTCTTTTTTCATGTAAGATGTGGAGCACATATAATTAATCTTATTGTTCAAGAGGGTTTAAAAGTTATCACTAAAGCTATTGAAAAAGTAAGGCTTAGTGTTAAGTATGTTATATGTTTACCAAAAATGGAGGAGAATTTTTATCATGTTGCTAAACAAGCTAATGTGGAAAAGGAAAAATGTCTTGTTCTAGATTGTTGCACCCGATGGAATTCTACTTATCTAATGTTGATGATTGCTTTAAAGTATAAAGTGGTTTTTAATAGATTTGAGCTTAGAGATGATAAATATCTTCGTTGTCCATCGGATGAAGAATGGAATCATGTTGAAACATTGAGTAATGTTTAAAACATTTTTATGATGCAACAAATCTCCTCTCTGGCACTATTTCTCCTACTTGCAATCTTTTGTTTGATGAATTTTGTGAAATTCATTTGCTTCTTATAGAGTGGTTAAAAAGTGATGATGATACAATTGTGGCTATGGCTTTTGCAATGAAAAGAAAATTTGATAAATATTGAGATATGTGCAATAAGATTTTTGCGGTTGCTACTTTTCTTGATCCAAGATACAAAATGATTGCAATCAAATATTTCTTTGGCTTGATTTATGGTGTGAATGGTGAAAAGTTTACAAATGATATTTTAGTTGTCATTAAGAAGATGCATGGAGAATATGCATTGAGAGACAAAGAGGAATCTAAAAATGTCGAAAATGTTTCAAGCTCTCAAACAAAAGAAGTGGAAGAGTTGGTGATAAAAGAAAATCAAGATTTGCACAATTTGTTGAAACAATTGATAAAGAGCCTACGAAAACGGTTTATATATGGAGGAGAGCATTATTACCACATGGGTTGATGAAAAAATGGGAAAATTTGGTATATTGAGTTGGTGGAAAGCAAACTTTGGGAAATATCCTATACTAGCAAAAGTAGCAAGAGATGTTTTAGGCATACCGGCCTCTACTGTAGAATCCGAGTCCGCATTTAGCACCGGGGGACGTGTAATTCATTGTTATAGAAGCCGAATGACAATAGATATGGTGGAGGCATTGATATGCGCACAAGATTGGATTAAAGCTGAACACGGAGGTAAAAAATAAATTTGTACAAAGTTTATCTTTTTATTTTTGGTTAATGAGCATCTAATGATTATATGTTTTTCTCTATTTTTTTTGTAGTTACACAAGTTGAAACTACAAAGGATGATATCTTGATGTGGCTAAGATAGTAGATGACGATGACTCGGATATTGCCGAGACCTTTGTAAAAGCATCATTAGGTATGTTATTTGACTCAATATTCAATAAACACATGACTTGAAATTTTTATTTTTCCATATTTAATATGACAATTGTTCTTTTTTTTAAGGTGACATCATGGAGGTCTACGACTCGGATGATGGGATGATCTTAGGGTAGGAGCTATTGATTTCATCTTAGATGGTACTAATCAGTCAGCTCTATATTTTGTGGCATGATCTTGGGGTTTTTAGGCTGTATTTGTTGTGTCTTGAGATTGTTTAATGGTTTGGAGATTGTTTAGTTGCATGAACTTTTTGTTGAATGTTGAATGTTGTGAAATGTTGAATGTTGAATGTTGTCTGAACTTTTTTGCCTTTAGTTTTCAATTCATAGACCTTTGAAATTATGGATATGATTGTTGTAGTTTGGTTACAATTACTGACACTATTGTTTTAGTAGGGTTGTGTTACTGAAGATTTTGGATGAAGATTATATGTCTAATAAATTTGTGCTCAATTTTAGTTTTCAATTGATGATTTTGTATGAAGATTATATACCTAATAGATTTATGTCAAATATCCGTTTATATCCGTGATCATATCCGATCCGATTCTCAAATATTCGAACCGTATCTGTTTCCGATAAATATGGATATGGTTAAGGTTTTTTCTTACCGAGGGTGATCCGTATCCGTATCCGTATCCGTTTATAAAAAGCGGATATGGATGTGGTAAACGTTATATCCGAACCGTATCCGCTCCGATAATACCCCTAATAGTGATCCGTGGGATATGAGTTGTTGACTTGGACTTGGGATGAGAAGGTCTTGGTTCATGTTATCGGATATGTTTATTATTTATTTACAGACTTGCACCAGTGAACCGTTTCGCACTGGGGTGGGTCTGAGGAGCAGTGATCGGATGTGTTTATTGTTTATTTCCAAGCTCGCACCAGTGAACCGTTTTGCACTGGGGTGGGTCTGAGAAGCGGGGATATTATGATTATTGATTATTTTCAGACACACACCAGTGAAACGTTTCGCACTGGGGCGGGTCTGAGGTACTAGTGAGATGTGGTTGTTAACCAGTTATCCGATAGTGTGAACCTTGACTCTATGTGAGATGTGAACCAGTGACCTGTTATAGGATGGCTATTTACATGACCTCGATTTTTTGGTTAAGTATAATTCTTGTGAGATGTAGGCTAGTTATATTTCTCTTCATACATAGATCAGGATTAATATTTAATTATCTACAATTCGAGACATATGGTATATACATGAAGGTTTCCTTATTTGGATTATTTCGCTCGACGTACTACGTTTCTTGTTGTAGATTTTTAAGTATTAATTCCATCTAGTTGTATGATATTGTCACTTATATGATTATTCTGATCGCTAGCTGCATGACCTTATTACCTGTTTGAATTTTGGATTCTTTTGATTATCATGTTTTAGTAGTGTTATCGCATGTCGGTTTTGTTGGATTTCCAGTTGTTCGTCTCTTTGTCATTTTCTATTTTCGTATCATTTTCCGCTTTGGTTTTCGTTCATTCTATTTGTTTTGTGGGATCTTGTTGTGTGCCATGTACGCTGACGTACACCTGTTTTCTCTGGTGTACGTCAGACTTAGAGGAAGAACAGGTTCAGCAGGAGCCAGAGGATTCTCAACAGGAGTACCTTGTAAACGAAGCAAAAGAAGGAGTCGAAGTCTATTCTTTTCATTTATTAGTTGATGGTTCCATTTTACATTTGTAGTCTTTCCATTCCTGCTTGATCGATGTATTTTATATTTATTTAGGTTCAGTTGTTCAATTTGTATAAGGGCATGTTTGACCCGTATATTATGTCCTGGATGATGTTCATTTATAATATGTATTATTTTTTTCTGTGTTGCTCATTATATTCTCGCTATTATGATCGGGGACCTGTGACTTCACATTGTATTTATTTCCAGACGCTGAGCGTATTGGATTGAGAAGAAAAGAAAAGAAAAAAATGATAGTGTATATTTCTTCTCAATCTAATACGTCGCGGGCTTGTTCACGTCCCGATTCCCCGATATTTTGGGATGCGGGGCATGACAAAAATTACTTTTATATCCAATAGGATGAGAGGTATTCCAAAAGCATTATACATGAGATTTGGCTCTCATCACCATCACTGTTATTGCTTACGACACATTAGAGCTAATTTTAAAAAGAGCTTTGGTCAGATACATTTGCAAAGTCTTCTTTGACAAGCGGCTTGTACGCCCGAAATATATGTGTATGATCGGATACGAGATCAAATTAAGGCAACATGTCAAGCTGCACATGACTGGATTGATAGTAGTTTGGAAAGTAAATATGTCGACCAGTGGGCACTAAGTAAATATGGAGGGAATTGGTTTTGCATGATGATAACTAATTATTCTGAAAGCTTCAACGGGGTGCTTAAGGGGGCTCAAGCAATGCCCATACATGCGTTGGTTGTGAGGATATTTTATAGACTTAATCACTATTTTATTAAGTGGCGAGAGGATGGAGCAAAATAAGTGACATTATTGACAAAAAAATGAAGAGATTGTATGAACTCGTGTCAAGCAGGCGAAATCAACGAAGATTGTTAGATTTACTATAGATGAATGGCAGTTTACAGATAAACACGGTCATAATTACACCGTCAATTTATGAGGGACACAATACGCATGCACTTGTAACGTACCAGAATTGCAAAAATACCATGTTCACATGTTATAGCTGTTACGTCCAAGCAATTTGAGGGTGCAAATATTTCGTATTACACATACGCTTATAAGTGGTATCAATCAAGCCACTATAGAGTTTCATACAAACAGTATTTCCATCCCACTATGGATAGTCGTTACTGGCCACCCTATAACGGGCCATATGTGTTACCTCCTGAATATAAGAGACAAGGCGGATGTCCGCGATTAGTACGCATAAAATATGCGATAGATGAAGGATGTGAAGGAGCTCAAAAAAAAATAGGTGTGGATATTTGCAGACAACCGGGCCATAATAGACCTCATTGTCTTACCAATGCTTATATATAAAATCTATATTTTTATTCTACTTATAATTTAGCATACGTCATAATACCTACACATTTTATCATCATATGTGCAGATATTTATAGTATGGAGGCGGATCCATTGACATATGAGGTCCTTTATGACCAAGATCGACATCAATCCGCAAAGATAGACTCCGGAGAGGTAAATTATATTTTTTATCATTTTCAATCATTTCAATTTTTCAAATGTTCTTGATTGTTACCGAACATTTACACTGTTTAATATATGCAGGCCTCGAGTATTATTATTGTTGATCATACTCATGCACATTCGAGTTGAGATTTGACGGATCCATAGGTTCAATATTATGTTCGTCAAGCAGTCATTTTTAAGTGTTCATAAATTAAATGAGTAAGACTTGATTGTGCTCTCTTGACGGTATTGATTGAATGATGGAGGTCCGAGACAAATACATTTTACCTACGCCAATGAGAGTTAACGATTATATTGTAGGATGTTAGGGTTTTACTTGGCCTCAGAGTGGATGAAGATGTTGTTACGGGTACTGATGACTTCAACTGTATAGGAGTGTATGAATAATTGCTGGGTTAAGCTCCTACTATGAAGGGTGATAAGATCAAGCTCGAATGGTTAAGAAATAATTATCTGAATGTACTGATCGATGTGATTGATGAGATCATCAAGAGCTATGCCCGTGCATATATACTTCATATGATTGATAATGATCTATTTTCGGATTCCACTAAGGATTCGGTGCATGTGAGATGGTTGTCACTTCTTGAGGATCTTGAGGAGTGTGGAGAGTTATCCTGGGGGAGTGCAGTGTTAGCTTATCTATATAGGGAGATGACAAAAGTGGCACTTGTGCAAAATAAAGAATTCAAGGGTTGCCTTATTTTGTTGCAAATATGGTCATGGGAGCGATTGCATTTGGGAACACCAGATTTGAGGGAGACTCGTGCTCTCGATGGTCAGATTTTCGTTAGGATGCATGTATACAAGTTTGTAATAGATATGATTACATGTAATTTTATACATTTATTTTAATCTATATTAACCTATTGTATATAAAATAGATGGAATGTTTCCAGATCTTAGCAAACATCCCAATAATGGTCATGAAAACATATATAAGACGAGCTTGATCAAATGGAGGATGAATATATATAAAATCATAATATCTAAATATATTCAATCAATACATCATTTGTTACTGATATGTAAATTTACGTTATCTTCTTTATAGGTCAAGTGGATGCCCTATGAACTGGCTTTAGAGTCAGTACCACATATTTTGCAGGGAAGGTGAAGATATATGGCATGCTCGAGTCTCGATTATATGTATTGAGATTGTCGAAATGCACGTGCTTGACTGTGTGCTCCGACAATTTGGATTAAAGCAACATATTCCAGATCCTGTAGAAAGAATAGAGCGGAATCCTAGAAAAGGAGCACATCATGCAAATTGGGAGCTAATTCGACATGCTTACATTCAAAATTGGAAGTTGAGGGAGGAGGCTATAGTGATGGAGAGGGCTGACGCACATGACTTAGGTGTGTACTTACGGTGGTATTGGGGGATTAGTCACTGATGGATATTTTGGGAGAACAAAACACCCAAGGAATACATACCGAGAGGTCCAATTGAGAGAGAAATGATAAGTGTATAGGTAAAATATACAATTATTTTGTGATTATTATTTTATTATTATCCGTTTGCTAATAATCCTCTTTTGCTTTTTATCTTATAGGCACAAGAACTCGATGAGATTGCTTCTATTGCATATGATGCATTGAGAACGACTACCAAGCCAGGGGTGAGGAACGCATTCCTTTGCATCATAGGAAAGATTCAGTTTGCTCTTAGGAGGACGCTGTAGGGTCGAAGAAATGAAGTTGGATTGATTCTCTTGTTTAAGAAAACATGGTTCGGTCACTTGGTACAAAACCCTTACAATCACTCACACTCTCTCTCGATTACAGATGAAGAGAAGATTAATTCAACTCATCCTTATTTAACGCGGGTTCTTGGTGACGAAAGGATACTTCACTCGATGCTTGAGTCGAGATTGCATCTCATTAATGATCAGAACAAGATTACTGAAGCTTCTGACGTTCGTTAGACTGCTAGAACCGAGGTTCAAATTACAGATCTATACGCAGGAGCTCTGATCTATGATGATTGTCAAAAGTCTAAAAGTCCGAACCCCTTTTCTCTGTAGCCATCCATGGTTATTTACAGGGTTTAAGCATGTAACCGACGTGCTAAGATCACTGGTAGATGGGCGTAATTGCCTCCTTCAAATCAGCACGTGCCGTAACGTGCTCCTGAAGTTTAGCTCACGTGGCTGACTAGGTCTTCGAAGCCGTTACAACTAAATCTCATGTGGACGACAGGCTTCGTCTTTGATTGACACAGAGTTCATCAAATTGGACGAACCTCGATACGCAGCAAGGTTCATCTTATAAGGCAAACTTTACAGTAAGCGAACTTCTTTTGATGAATTTTGTGTTCACTGACTTCGTCTGACGAACTTCGTTTTCACTAACGAACTTCGTTTTCAATGACTGAGTTCGAGTGCGTAGCAAATCTAGTGGATTTCCCTTAGACGAACTTTGTTCTTACTGACGAGCTTCAAGTCTGACGATGAGCTTTGTCTTCATTCGCAAACCTCATCTTCCAAAGATGAACGTCGAGCCTCGTTTCCAATGATGACCTTTGCTTATGTTGTTGAGCTTCGCTGCGTGGCAAGTTCCGCTTGGGAAGTGGATCTTTGCTGAGCAACGAGCCTCGTCTTGGATTGAGACGAGGTTCATTTTCTTGACGATCCTCCTCATATTTTGAAATTCGGTATTTTTTTAATGCCTATAGACGCGTGATGCAAAACGTGATGGATGTGAGGAATGCCTACAGACGGGTTCGAGGACACACGGGAGAAGGCTTAAGTCGTGCACATGATGAAGCCGGAGGCTCACAACAAGCTCAAACTGGATGTTCACAGCAGGTTCAAGTCGACGAGGATGTCATGCGCTTACAAGTTCACACACAACTGAACGTTGATATCATCCGAGCTCATGTTGAAGGTTGAACGGAGACGGAGGAGAGGAAGAAGAGGGATAGGGAGAGGGAGAGGAAAGGGAGTTGTAAATATTTGTTAAATTTCGATATACTTCATACAGTGTTTATATTTGAAATGCTATGATGTTTATGTTTGAAATGATACTATGACTTGATTATGGTTGGATTTTAAGTAAGTAAAATTTAATGTTACATTTTTGTTAAATATATGTTATGGATATAATGATTATATATAACAATATGTGTTTATTTGTGTTTGAAATTGATTTTGGATTGATAAATACGTAGCAAGAGAGTTGGTGTTAAACTTGTGGATTGATTTGTATTAACATGAGAGAGATCTTCCAGCAGAGTGTGGGCTGGAGGGTCTCTGCCAAAATGGTCGGGGTTGGGAATCCCGACCATTTTGTGCACGCCATGCACGAAATGGTCAGGGTTCTCAACCCTGACCATTTCTTGTGTTAGGTGGCCACTGTCTGCTAAATGATCGGGGTTGGGAACCCCAACCATTTAGAATTAGGCATTTCGAAATGATCAGAGCTCCCAATCCCCGACCATTTTTATAATGACTAAATTAGTCGGAGTTTCGAACATCGACTAATTTAGCTGCCAAATTACTGAAGCGTTATGGGTGGGGTCCTAATTAGTCGGGGTTGACAACCTGACTAATTAAGATCACGATTTTTTTAAATCGACCTACTTTCTAGTCACGAAACTGACGTGACGAGAAAGTGAGTCGATTTTGATAATAAACTTTGAAGTGAGTCGATTTTTGGGAATAAAATTGAGAATGAGTTCATTTTTTTTAAGAAAAAGAATGAGTTCATTATGAAAATGTCTTCTATGGTGTTTCGTTGTATACCCCTTGAAAATAAGGAGCATCCAAGGTCCGCTGACTCAGCTCACGGTTGTGTAAAACGGATCTAAAAAAACCCACCGATCAATAAATACCCAAACCCGAAGCCAGCGAACCCGACGACTCCTCCAACAACAGAAAAAAGCAAAGAGAAACCAGCAGCGATTTCTCGCTCCTCTTCAGGCCTCACGCTCTCCGATCTCCATCATCTACGTCTTCGTTCTCGATCTCGATATCGATAATGGATCTGCTCCCAACTGAGGCCCCGTCAGTGGGGCTAAGGCACGGGTTCCGATCTCTGAAGCTCGTCAGCGTCGACATGGACGAGGTCCTCGCTCAGAAGCCAGTGGGCGTCGACTATGGCGTTCTCGACAACGGACTCTCTTACTACGTCCGCTGCAATCCCAAGCCTCGCATGCGAGCGGCTCTCGCTCTTGCCGTCAAGGTCGGGTGAGTTGATCT
>BQKN01061766.1:1297-11521 GCA_022839385.1 Asparagus kiusianus
ACAATAAGCATAAATACAAAGTGTTTGTTCTCTACAATGGATGAGAACGAATTATAAGCTCATTCTCTAAGTTACACAATCCCACAACCCAATTATACTATGAATGTAAATACAATAAGCTCAATGGTTGTGTATGTGTAAACAAAGAGAAAATAAAATTAACTAAACTCAATATGAACACTAGCTTAATAATATGATAATCAAACAATATGAAATACAAAGCTAGATTGAGTTTAGAAAACTTCTCGATAGATGACAAGAGATGGAGGGAGAATAGTTGATTGCTCAAACTCCAATAGATGATCTCCTCAAGCTCTCGTGGAATTGAATTCTCAAACTCAAACACCCAATTGCTTAAAAGCTTCTAAACAAACATTAAACAAACTTAAACCCTTGTTTAAAACTCTTTAAACTTGTTTAAAACATTTCTTGAGTGTCCTTAGAAGTATGAGGACATGGAGTATATATAGGCTCATGAAACAAGCCTAAAAACCCAAGAAAACCAAGCAAAAAGACAAAATAATGGATATATCAAAATCTGGAAAATATAGCCGTTATGCTACAGTAACTTCCAGAGAGTTTGGCGGTCGACCGTGACGGTCGACCGCGGGTACTGTAGCACTACATATCAACTTTATAAAATCAGTTAAAAATAGTAAAACAGCTCCAAAAATTATAAAATTTTGTGAGAAGGTTCTAGACATGTAGAATGACATGTTAGAGAAATAATTTCTGAAAAAACATTTCTCAGTTAAGAGAAATAAATGGTTGAACATAGATATACAATTTCTGAAAATCTGCTGACATACATGATTTTGTAAAATCAATTTGGTACAGTAAATCAACTCTAAAAATAGTAAAATTTTGAGGGAAGTTTCTAAACATGTATATAAACATGTCAAAGAAATAATTTCTTGAATATCACTTCCCATTTATGAAAACTTATCTGTTTTGTAAAACATGCACGAACATGTGCACGAACAAAAACATGATTTTGTAAATTCCATTAAACATAACAAATCAATTCCATACTTGATGAAACTTCACGAAATGTTTATAAGCATGAAAACAAACATGTTAGAAAAAGAATTTCTCAAATTGAATTTCTATTTGTGAAAACTCGTTTATTTTGCAAGTGTGTCCAAAGCATAAAAACTCAAAACCATGCATGTATATATATAACTATATATATCCATAGAAACCAAATACGTGTGTGTATATGATATTGAGCTTAGAGTATCTAACACATATAATATAAAACCTAAACTAAGTTACCCAAGCTTTGATCTTGATCTTCAATTAAGCTTGACTTGATATACTCGCGGATGAAGCTTGAACTTGAATCTTTAACTTGGATTTGCATAGCTTCACCCACTATATCCGCCAACCTCCATTTGATATGATCGTTATGACGTAATTCATCCAACCTCCAACAACGTTGTTTATCTATAATAAATAAGAAAACACAAATACTAGACAAACAAGATTAGTGGTAAATTATTTGTTAAACATCATCAAAACAAGAAAGCCAACATGAAGTACCTTCTCAATGTATTCAGCTTGGCTCAATCTCAACTTCCTTTCAGCTTCATCCCTACTGATTCGCATCCCTAGAATCTATTTTACTGCACCCAGATCCTTCATTACAAATTCCTTTGCTAGCTAGCTGCTTCTTCAAACTGTTTATATCTTCTAAACACGGTCCTGCTACCAACATGTCATCAACATATAATAACAAGATAATAAAGCTGGACTCAAACCTTTTGAAATAACAGCAATGATCCGAATTGCACCTTCTGTAGTTATTATTTTGCATGAAGTTATTAAACTTCTTATACTATTGTCTCGGAGCCTGTTTCAAGCCATATAAGCTCTTCTTGAGCTTGCACACCATCTCTTACTTTCCTTCTTCAATGAAGCCAACATGCTGCTTCATGTAGATTTCTTCATCCAAGTCACCATGAAGAAATGTAGTCTTCACATCTAACTACTTAAGAAAGAGATCTTCTGCAGCTACCAAACTCAACACCACTCTGATGGTTGTGAGCTTCACAATAGGGGAAAATATCTCCGTGTAGTCCACTCCTTCCCGTTGTTGAAACCCTTCACTACTAATCTGACATTGAATCTCTTGCTTCTATCATACTCTTGCTTGACCCGGTAGACCCATTTGTTATGTAAGGCCTTCTTCTGTGCAGATAGCTGGGCTAACTCCCATGTCTCATTAGTGAGTAGAGAATCCATCTCCTCCTGTATCGCATGCTCCCACTACTGAGATTCACTCACTTGCATTGCCTCTTCATAGCACTCCGGCTCACCACTATCTATCAACAATAAGTAGTCAAGAGATAAAAGATATCTAGGATTTGGTTTGGGTACCCTGGATGACCTCTTAAGCTCCATGCCCTGGGTAGTTTCTTCTGCACCTGGAGCCTCCTTCGTTCTGTGGTTAGAACAAATATCATCACCCCTATCTGGAAGTTCCTCTATATCCATGTACTCGGATCCATCTGCATCCGAAGTGCTGCTCCCACTGCTTTGGCTATCATTGGCATTTTTCCTATTCTTGTACATCACCTCCTCATTGAATATCACGTCCCTGTTTCTGATGATCTTCCTATTCTTCTCATCCCAAAGATGATACCTGAACTCATCAATGCCGTATCCAATGAATGTGCACTTTTATGACTTAGCCTCTAGCTTGTCCCTGACGTGGTCACTGATATGAACATAAGCCACATAACCAAATACCCACAGGTGTGAGAGATTGACCTTCTTACCACTTCAAACCTCCTCTGGAATTCCAAAATCTAATGGAACTGATGGGCCGTGATTAATAAGGTAAGCTACCATATGTACCACATCCGTCCAAAATGTCTTAGGCAGACCTGCATGTAATCGCATGCTCCTGGCATGCTCTGTCAAGGTTCTATTCATCCTCTCCGCAATACCGTTCTGTTGCGGCATCCCTGGAGTAGTCCACTCTAATCAAATCCCATTCATAGCACAGAACCTCTTGAACTCCTCTAGTTTATATTCTCCACCATTGTCTGATCTCAGACACTTCACCTTCAGATCTGTCTCGTTCTCCACCATGACCTTCCACTTGTTGAAGACTCCGAACACCTCTGACTTGTGCTTCATGAAGTAGACCTACACCTTCCTCGAGTGATCGTCGATGAAGGTGATATAATATCTCGAACCGCTAAAAGAAGACACATTGGTTGGACCCCATACATCTGTATGAATCAACTCTAGCTTCTGAGCCTTAGATGGCCTTTCACCATTTTGAAAACTAACCCTCTTCTGCTTCCCAAAGATGCAGTCTTCACAAAACCTGACTTCCACAGAGTCAATTCCAGTCAGTTTTCCCTGTGAATATAAGATCTTCATCCTATTCTCGCTCATGTGCCCTAGCCTGTTGTGCTACAAATCTGTACTCTCTTTGTCAGCTGCAATTGCGAGAATATCACTCGCATGTAAGGTGAGGTAGAGAGTCCCGAGTTTGTTACCTGGAGCAACTATCATCGTACCGTTGGAGATTCTCCACGAATCCCCTATGAATGTTGAAACATAGCCTTCTGCTCCAAGCTATCCCACCGAAACAAGATACCTCTTCAGCTTCGGCACGTGTCTCACGTTCTTCAAGGTCCACTTAGAGCCCTTCATCTGAATCTGCACTTCACCCTTTCTAATAATATTATATGGCTCGTTATTCCCCAAATACACTTTTCCAAAGTCTCCTGCTACATAATTCTGAAGAAGCTTCCTGTTAGCAGTAGCGTGAAAAGAGGCTCCTGAGTCGATGACCCAAGAATCCGAGTCGCTGTCCATAACAAGAATCAAGGCATCCTGCACGTTATGAGCCTGCTGCTCACCCGCATCCTTCTTTGGACTCTTACAGAATGAAGACATATGGCCCTCCTGGCCGTAGTTCTAACACTTCCCTTTGATAGGCCTAAACTTTGAGTTCGACCTCTTCTTTACTGATTTCGAGCGATTCCTGTTCTGGTTTTCTTTCTTCTGGCTTCTGCCTCTCTCATTGAAACTTAGAGCTGAACCTAAACCTTCTGATTCGGACGATTTCCTTCTAACCTCCTCGGATAGAATCATGCTAACCACCTCACTCAGCTTCAACTTTTCCTTCCCCGCTGAATTGCTGATTGTCATTGTTCGCGGGAAAAATCGAGTCTTTCTTCATTGATGTCATTGCTATCTCAGTTAACAACTTTATGCGTTACAAAGATCCGGTCTTTTTATAAGATCCGGTTACAATGAAAATCAAAAATAAGAAAAGAAAGATTACAATTTGTTTCCTTTTATGTCGAACGAATCGCGAGCTCCTGTTTTGCGGTCACTCGCTTTGTGTGGGTTCTTTGCCTGCGCCGGGGTTATTTGCCGTGGACCACCGCGTGATCTCGATCCGGTCGGATCTACACGATATGACGGGTATTATCTCACGAAGGAAATAATAGCCGAGTGGGGTACTAATTCACCAAGGAAATAGTAGCCCAAGTGTCGAAATCAACCAAGCGAATTCGAGACTCTTCTCGGGATCTAAGAACCAAGCTTAGATCCGGAGGAAAATCGTGTAGATCTCAGATCCGATCCTCTCGAACTCCTGCCTTGTTTGACGTTGACGTTCACTGAGCACCAGATCTGGAATTCCAAGTCTCCGAAGCCTTCAAAGTTTGGATCTTTGTTTAGATCTGAGTCTTCAATCCAGCAGGGCTTCGCCTCCTCCAAAATCCAACCTCTGAAATGAACCAACACAAGGCCTATTTATAGGCACTCAGAACTGTGCATTTGCACAGTTCTGAGCCTAGCCACCCCTAGGTGGCTCGGCCATGGCCGAGCCACCCTGGGGTGGCTCGGTTTCGGCCGAGTCCCCGGGTGTTGGTTTGTTTCGTCGTTTTGGGTTTTCCGGTGTTTCCGGTTCTGATTCGTTGTTGATTTGGACTTCGATTCGGTTGTGTGGTTGACTTGTTCGGATTCGATTCGTTTTGATCCGATTCCTGATTTGGCAGTAAACCCACTTCTGAGTTCGAGTCCGAAACCGATCTTGATTCGATCGTTATATCACCGAGTTCGCTCTTGTTTAGATGACTCGGTGATTCCCCGAAACGTTGGTTCGATTCCGCGTGCGAGTGGATACATTCCACTGCTTGGGTGCGATTTGTTGGCTTCGTCGCCTCGTTAACCTGCTCCGTTGCGTATGGCTTGGCTTCGGCGTTGGCGGGATGACGGTCGTGCTTGGATACGTCGCTCGATGGTCCGTTTGTTGAATTGGCGTCGTCGAGCTGTATTGTGGGACCTATAGGCAATTTTATACGCCTACAGTCATCACACAACTTGCCCAACTATCCAGCAACTGCGATAGTAACAATAGGATCTGCACTTCGTCATCAATCGTGATGTCTACAGAGATAAGCTGATCAATAATCGTGTTGAACTCATTGAGGTGCATCATGAAGGACCATCCTTCTGCTATCTTAAGGTTGAAAAAAGTTTTGACGAGATGTACCTTGTTTGCTGCCGACGGTTACTCGTACATCTTCGCGAGCGCTTCCATAAGCCCCACCATCGTCTTCTCGTTTAATATGTTGTGGGCTACTAATTTGGCGAGCAACAACCGGATTTACCCTAGAGCCTTCCTATCCAGTATCTCCCAATCACCATCTGACTCCTCTTTCTTCTGTCCCTTCTCCTTGCCCATCAATGGACGATACAAGTCCTTCTGGTACAGATAATCCTCCATCCGCGACTTCCAGTAGGTGAAGTCTGAACCATCAAACTTCTCGATCTTTGATTTGTTTTTCTCTGCTATGACTTTCACACAAATTGCTGAATGAAGCTCTGATACCAGTTGTTAAGGATTCGAAATAATCAATCGAACATTTGCCCTTTCGGACCTTGTGTTGAAAGTAGGAAAGTAGGAAATTCACCACAAATTAGATCAAAACTTATAAAAGAGTAAAGGGGATGAACACACCAGATTTAACGAGGTTCGGCAAACGTGCCTACGTCCTCGGGAGCCATACCACACAATTCTTTTATTAATTAAAGAAAAAATACAAGTTCTCAAACTAGGGTTTTATCTCTATGAGATTCTCTCTCTTTTCTACAGTCAAAAATCTCTCTTTTTGTGTTCTTTCAAGCCATAAAAATGTTTAGGTATATATAGAGTCCTGGAAGAAACAAAATCCAAAATAGATAAGAAAACTAGCTGACTGCGTCGCGATCGACCGTGACGGTCGACCGCACAGGTATCATGGTCGACTGCGACGATCGATCGTATCAAACGACAGAGCCCAAAAAATCCTACAGGGTATCCACGGTCGACCGCGGCGATCGATCGAACCAAAACCTGAGACCAAAATCCATTATAGGGATTTGTGCGGTCGACCGCCGCGGTCGACCGCCTTCAGCTCTGTGCACGTTCACGGTCGACCATGCAGGCCTCCTCCTATTTTCTCGATTTTTTTCTTCGACTTCTTGATTCTAGCTTCGGCTTCGACTTTGGATCTACACTTTAGACTAACACATGAATTCGAACATGTGGATTTGGATTGAATTCGAATTGAATTCGAATAGTAAGGTATTCGCTCCGATTCGATCGTTTACCAGCCCTAGCCACAAATATGCGACTTCTGCATATATAGAACTATTTTTAGTTCATTGATATCTTCTTCACTCAAATACTGACTTGACCGTCAGAGGAACCATTAGAGAACCCAACTCCGATTGTCTAACGAGTGTTATTGTGCAGCTCTCTTATACATACAGGGGACCGGTCTTCAAAAAGAGATGAGGGAACCCACATCACTCATATAGACCTTAAGCCCCATTGCTAAACTCAGGATTATCCGCTAATCTCGCTGTTGGGTCTCAGGACATCAACAGATAGATAGATAGAAATTTCTAGTGAGATTTTATTTCAAATATTGAAGTGTAAAACTCTAAAGATGCAAATATCACAACATGAAATTTGCACAGATAAATTTTTTGTTGGATGATGATTTCTATGAATTTGGTAATTAATCTTAAGTAAATATTTCTGAGAGAAGAATTTTGAAAAAATTGCTTTGCCATTCATTGACATAGATATTCTTGTTGGGCTTGAGATACAAGCTGGGAGAGGGAAATGTTGATTTGAATAAGTTTGTCATAGTCTTTTTTTCCCTAAAGCACAAAATCTGCATCGAAAATGTAGAAAAATAAAAGTAAATAGCCAAACCAAAAACCAACTAAGGAACACACGAAATTTTTATAATGGTTCGAATAATAATTTTATATCCACTCTTCATTCTCATGAAAGAGGCTTCCTCGTTATGGCAAGAGTTCTCTTGAATCACAATATGATTTAGCAATTAGCATGCTTACAAAGACCGCACCCTAAAATCTACCCGAAACTAGTCGTCTAACCTAACTATCCACAGCGAGCAACACCTATACCTTGCTAGACCCAATTTCTCAATTCATTCGGCTTGAGTATGCTGTAGACCCTCGATTCACACCAGCTTAAGTATGCCGTAAAAATAAGTTTACACTAATAAAAAAATAACAATTAAGAACAATAGATAAAGATCTTATAGCCCGGTTTTTATTAATATTATTTTCCAAAATATTTATTGTGGGCAATTCTCCTCAAAGGTTTACGATCAGATGATGAAGAATGCGTTGAGAGTATTTTCTAAAAAGTTTGAGCAAGATTCTCTCACCGACTTGAAACCTATCTCTCTCTTCCTCTTGAATGACTAAATTTGAGTCCAAAACAGATTAAAAAAAATCACAAATCTGGCACTGTTCGTTGATAGTTACTGTTCAACTCTTGAGAAAACACTAATGTATAACTTTTACCATCGATGAATCATTATAGATCATCGACCTCAACCTACCACCGATGATTAAATAGATCAGATAGAGGGCTTATCGAAAAGCTATTATAATAGTCACTTGGATAAAGGAGTCAAAAGTTATGTCCTGTGTAATTTTTAGCCTCGGTGTATGTTTCAACCCTGCTACTGACTATTTTAATGTAGTTTAACTAAAATATTCATATCTTAAGCTATATATACATCTCTGAATTAAGTTCCATTTGATCCTATGGATTTGTGACAACGAAAAGAACACTTCCATATGCTCAAAAATGATTTTCACTCTTGATATTTTTACAGAATTAACTGTGATTAACTTGTCGCCTCGTTCTTTTCAATATAGAACTTGATTCTAACTTCTTATAACCTATATAAAACATTTCAAATATATATTACACCAGCATGAATATTTATTATGCATCGAACAAAGTCAATTGCACGGATATGGTCCTAACAATTCTTGATGGAGAGAGAACGAGAGAGCTAGAGAGAGAGAGATAATATGCATAAACATGATACCTTTTGATCCAGTCTGGATATGGAAGAATACAAGAGCAATAAAAAGAAAAATTCCTTTAAGTCTCCTCTCAATTCTGTTTTTTTTTGGTTGGACAATTTCAGAGAATTTGATAGAGGGCAAGATCGTATGACAGATAATCATATTATTCATCTCGATTTTTTTTATTTTTTTATTTTTGAAAAGTACAATCTCTCACGAAAATAATAAGAACTGAAAAAACAAAAAAAAAACATTTATTTCTCTGAAGAATTGTGCTAGTTTCTGTCAGGTTTGACAAAACCTCCGTTTAGGTAAAAGTCACCTTGATCATCTAATAGCTTACATTTCCAGTAATATATATGCTCAGTTTTATTAACAATTCCACATTTGAATTTAAGAATCAATAAATATCTATTTCAAATTGAGAATTGAGAATGTTAAAAAAATGTAAAAAGAAAACTAAATATTAGTGTATTTGAAACTAAATTTCTACAATAGATGTTGATGCAACAAATGCAGCGTATATTTTCATTGGATTTTCACCTGAAGTAAAGCACAAACACACTAATTTCACCATGACTTATAACGTTTCTCATATTATACCTTTAACTTTAAACTTCAAATCAGAATGCAAAAATCCTAAGTCAGATATCCTCAATACTGAGAACTGATAGTATTAAGGCATGTATATCTGCATATTTAATTAAACTTCAATGTTTCCTAGCAAGTGCAGTCTTGTCTTTATATTTGTAAATTTCTAAGGTTCAGTTATCATGGTATCAGTTTCGTGCACTTGCTCAGCATTTTGCATGTCCAAATGTAGCTCTTGATTCAGCTTTTACCATATATTACATAAAAAGAACTGAGATCACCACCCAAAATCCACTCAGAAAAAAAAAATCCTAACCTTCACTATATATCAAAGTTCAGAAAGCTTATCTTTTCCCTCTTATTCCCCATGGTACTAGTGAAAAATTCTACCAATATACTCAAATCATTTTCTTCAGTAAACTATGTTTCAATATAAGCTCTTAACTTAACATTTCCAAGTTACAAGCTTACAAACATAAGTAAAGGAAGCAGCATACCGAAAAACAGTTGAGCCCTTCTAATATTTTTCTCACTATTGTGCTGGTAATATAACAAAAAGCACAATATAATACCATGTACTGTTTTCAGAACATTTATCATGGTATCAGAGCCAAAGAGCACCGGCAGAGCGCAGTAGAGGGACAAGATTGCCTCCAAGATGGAGGGACATAATCTTGTCTGTCGATCCGATCAGCTTCCCACCAATAAACACAGCTGGCACTGGCGGTTTTCGACCTAGAAGCTTGATAAGTGCTTTCTCCATTTCTCTCCCCATTGGCTCTTCATCAAGCTCGTAGATCGCAGGGTTCACTCCAAGCTCAGAGAAGAGAGTTTTGATAGTGTGACACATGCAACACGAGCTCATGCTGAAGATCACTACTGCCCTTTGAGAAGCAAGCCTCATTACTCTATCCATGGTTTGAAACTTGAAGTGGAGGTTGACAAAGAGGGAAAGATGGTTTTTGCTGCTGTTGTGTCTGAGGAAGACTTGAGAGTTGTGTGGACTTTGAGTTACGCAAGGGTTGGTATTTATAGGCAGGTGTGGTGTTAGTGTTGGTAGTTAAAGGCAGGTGTGGTGTTAGTATTGGTGTTGCTTTTTGTGTTGGCTTCTTATTTTTTAAGTGGAGATAATTAGAAAGGGCATGCTCTTAGAAAATTTATCTGGAGGGTTTCACATTCATTCAGTCCAATGTCTGTTATCGTTTAGTAAAATCATGGAATGAGATATAGTCGCGTATTGGAAAAATAATCAGACGC